>WBNQ01008354.1:8688-20208 GCA_013401375.1 Spizella passerina
AATAATTTAGAAATAAAATTTTAAAAAGCTTCTGCAAATCCACTCTTCTATTTCTTGTTGGAATGACATCATTCTTCTGCCAGCTACAGGCTTCTATGCCCCATTTTGGCCACTTCTCCCACAGGCCTTCAAGATTTCTCATTTGTCATTCCTGGTGTATGGAACACCCACCTTCATCCTCTTGAAGTGCCATTCTAAGATCCACTTCTGCAACTCTACCTACAGAAAAAGTAGGCAACTAAAACATTCATTCACTGTGTCAACGATGTGCCAAGCCATCAGCTTTCACTGTGTATGCCGTGCAGCATAGCATTTATCTCACTTTATCTTTCTTACTACACTATAATGATTTCACCCTCAGTGCATCAAATCTAAAAGTAGGGATGTAATGTACCAAAATCACTTTGGAAAAATTCTCTCTATTGTTTTTGAGCACTAGCTGCATCTCTCGGAGACCACAGAAAGGATGTAATTCCACATCATAAATATTCCACTGTGCTTCTGTGCATCTGTGGTACATGTATATGTGTAATCAACATAAAGAGAAAAGAGCGGCCCGTTTAGTTTTGTTTACACTGTACTGCATTTTAATCCTTGGCTGGCTCTTATCAATTTATGAAACTGAATCGGAAAGCTGCATTTATGCTTTTTTTTAAAATTTCATTTTGTCTGAAAACGCCTTCTACTCTCTAAACCTATTTCCTTCTCTTTGAAAATCTAAATTAAAATTCAGCTAAGAGTCTGTAAGAAATGCTTCTGTTGACACAGGCCAAGGTCCATCAAGACTATGTTCACAACTGCTATTAACCATATTTCTAGACAGTCTTGGAGGCAGACTTGAAGCATTTTCACCGTCTTAAAAATTTGAATGGAATTGTTTTTTTTTTTAAATTAGGAAGGATGTGTTGCCTACACATATCAAATACAAGCCTACCATGAGATTATATTACTGACCTGCAGGTGACATGAACTTCAAGCCACACTTTCAAGTCCTCCATGTATTTCTTCATGCTACTCCATGTAAAAGTGACATACTTTACTGCCTAATATATTTATCTTTGCTAAGAAGCAGCAGAGCTTCACTAACGTCAATGCAGTTCTAACATACAATTTGTCATTAATGAGTGGAAAAAATGTTTAGGAATTGCTAGTTTTGTAACTGTGTGGCATTCCAAATAGGAGAAATATCTAACTTAGATTACTTCAGTAAACAAATGCACAAAGCATTTTCATCAGAAACTAAAAACGGCTAAAGACGTAAAACGCAAAACCACAACAAAAAACCTGAAGACCCTGCACAGAAGCACAAGATGTAATCAATAACTCAATTTACATCACAAACACAATGCTTCAAGATGAAAAAACCCCACAAAACAACATTGGCAAGTATATGGCTGAAGTTCACGTGAATAAATTCACTGAAATTAAAGCACTTGCTGCTGGAAATGTACAGCTTAAAGTTAAATGAAGATTTTCCTCACATACATTTCACATATTGAAACTATCTCAGTACTGCAAGGAGAAAAAATAAGCTTATTCAACTTACATCTTTTTCTGACCGATGTGGGAACATCGATGATTGGCTGTAGTACATGTTCTCGTCATGGTAGTCACCATCAACCCCCTCTACAAACTTCTTCCTTGAAGCACCAAACATGCTGTTTGTCACCTAAATAAGAAGAAAATGTATTATACACCATATATTATTTGGTTTGTTACATAGTTGGTATATATTTTAAATATATATCTATAGAAGGATGGTTTGTAATGGTGCTTCCAAGAGGGATTTTCATGTGACAAACTCATATTCCAGAAACAACTGGAGTGGGGAAAGGGGACATATTTTCATTTTTTGGAAGGGTGTTGTTACATTTATTTTACACTCAAGCTTACTTAAAATTACAACATGTCAGAAAATAAAAGAGCAAACTTCTCTAGTTATCCTCTCCTCAGGTAAACATTCAGCCTAAAAGGAAATAATTAAGAATATTCTTTAGAACCCAGTCACCTTAAAAGAAATAGCAAAAATAAAAGAGAGAAGAAAAAAAGAAAGATCTGTGAAATCTTCCATATCTCATCACCAGAACTTGGAAAACCAGCTTTCAACTTGACCCCACTCAGATCCATGATAAGTAAGAGAAGGCTGAGCTTAACCACACTCAACAACCTCATCCCAGACTGGCAAAGTTACTGCAGACAGCCCACAAAAACCCACTAGATTTTATTTTACCCTTACTCCTAGGATCGCACATGCACACAGTGCTGCTAAGTCAGGAAATGGAAGCCAGAGAAACAGCAGCCACACAGCTGGTCACAGAACCTTAATTCATTACTAAATTTAATCCTGCAGCAAGGCCACACAGTGTCACTAAAGCATCTTCTGCGCACAGTGTGTACTTCTCTACCTCTCATTTGATCACCTGCCTATGAAGCTCTGGCCCAGCACAGTGCACACTAACCAAGCCCTGTTTTAACCACCCAGGTTAATGTTCAAACCAGCCAAGTGGCACATGCAGGTCAGCACACAGCAACTTCCCAGCTTCTTGTACCATATGGGGAGACTGGAGAGAGTGCAATCCAACAGGGTGATAATCAATCCTGAGCTACTGCCCTACAGAACTTATCTTCACAAGGATCTTTATAATCTTGAAAGGTAAGGAAGCTAAGGTAGAGTTCGCTTATGAAATACTCTGAACCTTAAAATTTACTATCTTCACTATTGTATTAGATCAACTTAAAAACACGGGATTTCAAACTTCTTTAAAAAAAACCAAAACAGTCAGTCTGTCATTACCTTAGGCTCATGCTTGAAGCTGAAATTTCAAAATATTTATTTTGGTTGGCTTCAAGAAGAGTTACTTTCAGCCAGAAATCCTCTTGACAGAAATCCCTGCTGACATAAAATTACTGTGATATTCCTCACAGTATGTCTTATTCAAATTTCACCTTTACTGATTAAGATTTCCAAGTAGTATTTAAATAACATGACTGTTCCTAGACTGGTAACAATTAAGCCCCATGGTTTCAAAGTCATAGTATTTTTGATTAACAGTAGTCAACACCTGGGATGCATTTAATACAGCTATATTCCACGGAATGATCTCAAAACATATGGCTAAACAAGAGTCTACTGCACTACTCCTACAAGAGGATTTCAGATATTCAGACTACTGGTATTCCAGAACAAATGTAAAATCTGTTACAAATATGTGAAGGATGGTATGTAAAGGTACTACATACCTTACTGAGATGAAACTTGTCTTTTATGCTTTTTACAAAATATGTGCAAATATAAGGTCCCCAAGTGCTAGAATGCAATCAGCTGACTTTCACACTTATAGTGAAGCTTTCATTACACTGTAAGCATATCCCACAGTGTTAATCCCCTTACAATGCAATTATCACCTACCAGATGGGATGGAGCATTTAACAGGCTAAGGGGATTATCTTGTCCTTTGCTCTGCCTGAGTAAAGTGCAAGAGAGATGAGCAGTTGCCTTTAACTGCAGTAAAAAGGATAGTGAAATGCTTTGGCAAAGCTATCTTCAGCAATGAAGAGAAGCTGCAGTCTCACCCAACTACTGCTCCTGAGAAGCAGAAAAGCAGCTTTACACAAGTCCCAAAGAATTCTTTGGTAACTCCTTTAACAATACCTGCGATAAGTAAAGGATTATTTTTTTGCCACATAACCTTCTTTTGTGATACATCATCAGAATAACAAATGAATTTGATAGAAAGCAAGTCCCTGATGCATATGTTGTACTGTACTAATGTAATAAGAAACCCTGAGCTACAATACGTGAGCTATATAAGGGGAAAAAACTATTGTCTTTGACCCAGCAGATTTTGATCTTATTTCTTCAAAGGTTTACACGTGGCTGGCTACATATGTACTGTAAAGATCTCTAAGTCAGTGGGTCAGACCTCTCAAATTATATGTCTATAGCTGCTCCAAGAAAGTATGTCCAAATGTAGTCTTTCTACTGAAAAGTTGAAAGATAATTTAAATTAACCAATAAATTCAAACTTTCTAAAATATTATTTTCTATAATGAAAAATCCTAAATGACAGTGGCCCAAAAAACTAATCAAGACTATTCCCTGAAGACTGATGAAGTACAATGGTATTAATATGGAGTCTGACAAGGGCATGCTTATAAAGATAGAAAATTAGGAAAACTTCTAATAATTAGATAAATATTGTTTTTTTATTGGAAATCCATATTTCTACATGACACCTAACAGAGCTGTGCTGATGAACTCCAGAGAAAACACAGCAGGCTTCAGCTGTAGGGGAAGAGGGGAAGGCTGAGGAGCCTGCAGTGCTCCTGTCTGATACCGAGCTGCATCTCTGCACCCAAGTATCCTGAAGACCTTTGAAGACTTTTTGCTGACACTTCCTCACAACAGCATTTTTGTATGTGATTTTGTGTTGTTCAAAGCTGCCAAGCAAAGCAGTCACATGCAGTGTCCAAGCTGTCCAAACTCCCACTGAGGGAAGTGGTACAGGCAGTGGAGGGCATTCTGGCAAGCACCTAAAGGATTCATGTTAGGCACCCCTAACATGATTCCACTCCACTAGAAAGAGCTGTCTCCTGTTCTTAGGGTGAACCACAGCTCAGATCACAACAGAGAAATGTGGTGGAACAATTCACACCACTATCCAGCCCTGTCACAAAACTAACAGCACAGTAACATGAGGCAAGCTGCTAAAAACCAGTAACAGAAAGAGCAAGAACTGGGATTAGAGACTTGAACTGCAGCTGCTGTAGCCAGGTTGCTTACTTTGTGCTCATTCCGAAACTAAAACCAGCAGCCAATTTACCTACTTCCCAATAGTCACTGGTGACAGCAAACGGCTGGCAGACTTCTGAATCAGAGCACTTATCCCCATGCAGACTTTTATATTACAGCAGGTTTATGCAATGACAGTGTCATACTGTTGCCAGGTTAGCAGCAGGCACCTTCCAATCCATGGTAACTTATTCCAGGATTCACTAACACGCTCATTAGTCACTCATGCTACAAGCATATGCACAGATATTGGAAAAACACTGTTGTGGTACTCTTTGTAAGAAGGTGTGAGAATAACTGGGTCTGTGCCAAATGCAGACAGATCTGCAGATGGAACTTAGTTGCTTATTTCCTAGGACAAGAAGCCACTGAGAAACCTCATACACAGACTGACAGATCGCTGCCCAATCAGCTATGAAAGTAAATAAGTAGAGTTCATGAAGCCCTTACAAATAGATCTTAAACCCTTTGGAAATTAACAGTGACCTGAGGTTTTCGACCTTCAGGTACAGGGTCTAAATTGGTGAGGTGAAGAGAGGTAGAAATCAGCCTTTATATTTCAGTTCCTCTTTCATATACATCCATACACACACGCCAACACAATCTCACAGAAGTGGTATGCCAACTGCATGACAATTTTATTATACACAGAATTCTTGTCTCTCAGACTAATGTCATGCTTCCCCTCTCCTAATCCTCTAAGTACTCTTTCTTTTCTACTGTGGGAACTCAGTTCTCCATTGCACAAGACACACTGGCAGTGAAACTATTCATTAAAAATGTAAAAACGGTGCACTTAGGTCAATTCATTCTTTAGCGTAATGTTGCAAAAGTACTTAAAACTCCCACTGGTAGTCCCATGCAAAATATTATTAGAAAATATTCAAGGTGACAGAGGAAAGAAAGGGAAGGAGCTACATATTAGGATGGAGTTAAGAGAACTAACCTAATACATGGCCACAAACTACAATGTCCACTTCCGATCAAGTGAACACACACACTTCTTTCAAAGCATGAGCTGCACCTGGCTCAGGGCAACCCTTGATATCAACAGAGGCTGGGGGATGAACAGATTGAGAGCAGCCCTGCCAAAAGGACTCAGGTGTGTTGGTGAATGAGAGGCTGGGCATGTGGCAGCAGTGTGCACTCGAAGACCAGAACACCCACTGGATCTTGGCAATCCAAAGCAGTGCGGCCAGCAGGGCGAGGGATGGGATTCTGTCCCTCTGCTCTGGTGAGACCCCACCTGGAGAGCTGCATCCAGCTCTGGGGTTCCCAGCATGAGAAGGACATCACCCTAATGGAATGAATCCACAGAAGGGCCACCAACATGATTGCAGGGATGGAGCACCTCTCCTATGAGGAAAGGCAGAGAGAAATGAGATTATTTAGCCTGGAAAAGAGACGTTTTGAGGGTATTTTATTTGTGGCCTTCCAGTACCTGGAGGGAGCCTACACAAAATATGGATCATGTACTGACAGGACAAGAAGGAAATTATTTTAAACTGACACCAAGTAGGTTTAGGTTAATGTTATGAAGAAATTCCTTACTGTGAGGGTAATGAGGCACTGGCACAATGAGGCTGCCCAGAGAAGTTGCGGATGCCCCATCCCCAGTTTTCAGGTTGGATGGGGCTGTGAGCAACCTGGTATAATGCAAAGCATCTCTGCCATGGCAGGCGTCTGGAGACAGATTATCTTGAAGGCCCTTTCCAGTCTAGGCCATTCTATGAATCTATGTTTAGAACTCACAACTTCAAGCTCATGTTCATCAAGCAAAACGCAGTCAGAAACCTGGTAAGACCTTTAAATTCTTCTGTGGAACATTTCCTAACAACAGGAGAACTAGAAGCACTGTACAAAGCTTATGAACTTGAAGGATCTAATAACCAGTTTGCTGTGGTCATTGACCTTTATACTTCAGCTGAGAAAATAACCCAAAACAATCAGTAGTTATTTTAAAGACGATATAAAGAGAAGTATTTTAAATTGGGAGGAATACTGCAGTATAGCATAATTCAGCACACAAAAATGTCTCACCAATAATTGAAAAATATCTTATTAAAACTGAATTTTTATGAAAAACTACTAAAAATTTTGTCTTAAGCTGCAAGAAAATCTTAAAAATTTACTTATAAAGTGGTTCTATGATTGTGTATCAATGTTAGTTTAACATCCTGAAGCAAATTATTAAAAAATGAAAACTAATTATATTTTTTGTTTTGCTATATTACTATCGGCAATGCCTACAGAGCGCTCACTCACGCCATTAACACAGCCAAATCTAAACTAAGATGATACTACAAAATCTCAGAGGGGAATGAATACTTTTAATTTTCCATAGAGTAGAAAAACCAACATTGAATTACAACTGATGAAACTCATCATCTTTGTGAGATTAAAACTATACACAGTAATACAAGCTGGGGAAAAAAAAGAGAAACCCTTTTAGGAATTCTAGCAGCATCTTCCCTTTCCTGCCTCTCCAGTGACTACAGTGTTTGTCAATAGGCACACTATCATTACATGGAAGCAATTAAAAGTTGTAATCTCAGTTTGATGTTACAAAGCTTCTACCAATTATCTACTATTGCTGCTGATGTTGCTGCCTAGGTATTAACAAGCAAAGGCAATAATTTACTGTATTTCTTGTCTGTCACAAATCACTGTTTTCACAGATGATGTCATACTTACACATGGGAAGGATCTACAAAAGTGACCCTTAATGAGCCTTTTAGTGAGAAATAAGAGTCTCTCAAAATGGTCTATCAAAAATCACATGAAACACAAAATGAGCCTGCAATTTAAGTCAAAATACAGAATCTGGAATTCCATCAGTTGGCTTGCTAGCATAAATTAAATTTATAGTAAAAACTACTACAGTTTATGGTCCTATTTCTCGCCAAAGATAATTCCTATTTAACTTGAAGTGGAATTGATATACAATAGAATATATATTACCAAGTTGCTAAATGCAAAAAACCTTTCAAATCCCAAACCTTTAGCAATAAGTTAAAGCTATTAAAAAAAATGAAAAGTACACTGATAGAAATAGATTTCATTTTCCACACAAAAGACAAAACAAAACCAGAAGCTGAGATCCTCTGTTTTCTTATTTCATAATCGCAGTTTGTCCACTTCTTCAAGGTGAATGATAACCCTTACCAGAACACTGTATGATAATGCTATGATAACACTATGATAACAAACAACAACTTTGTAGTACCAAAAGAACATCATCATGGCAAACTGAGTATTTCACTATATTTCTTTCAAAAGCTACACTACAACTGTGAATCTATGCTGCATACAAACTGTATCCAAGAAATGGCAGTCCCTGACATCAAACAATCCACAGAAAATCTCCTGAACAAGATCAACATACTAACTGTTGTTAATAATCTTTAACTCTTACAAAATAAACATTTTAAAACACTCCTGAAATAGCACAGGAGGAATAGGAAAAATTCTCCTGCATTAATATAAGAATAAACCAACATTGAAATTACTAAAGCCGAACTGGAAAATTGTGAGTATAAGAAACTCCACTTTGTCTTGTAACATGGTTGACACCATGTCCATCCTGGGAAAAAGTCCTGCAGGTTCTCCTCCTGGTACAGACACAACATTTGAAATATATTAACAACCAACAGTAGTTTGGGATATGACTTCTCTTTAAGCTGGATGCCTTTTATGGGTTTGAGCAATGAGTTATAGGGAAAACAATCTTCTGATAGACCATTCAAACGAAATCCAAACACATAAAACAACACACTCCTGCAAATCTGCTGCTGCCTTTCTTGTATTTGAAAATACAAGAAAGGCAGCAACAGATTTGCAGAAGTGACAAGGGCAGACAAACTTGCACTCCATCTAGAGCAGTCTGGGGAGAAATCAGGATGATGCTACATGCATTCCACCTTAGTCAATGACAGACCTGAGAAGGAGGAATGTGTGTCCTCTGCAGACATGGCAATGAAATCACAAGTCCTGACTACTGCGCACATCTGCACACCCACACACACACTGTAAAATACACAGCTGTATTTTCTTGTCAAGGCCATGGTTTAAGGAATATTGTCCATTGGGAACAATGACTACTTGTCTGATATTATTATAAAAATAAACCTTTCCTATAAAAACTGGTAGTTGGTTAATGTAGGAATGGGTGAATCTCAGAAGAAATTCAGCTGTAAAGTCAGTAGATAAATAACCAAAAAACCTCAAAATTCCATTTCAGAAAGATAACGAAATGTCTTCAAATACCCTTATAATAAGCTTATTACTGCAGTGGCACTTTTCCTGGCTCCTCAGAAATTTATTTTGTGAGTTCCTCTCAATCACTATTTTACATCTCAGCCATAATAAAAAACTGACATTGACAGGTATCAAAATGGCACCTTCCTACTGTCTTTTGATTGATAAAAGACTCATCCCATTATGTAATTCAGAAACACAGTGGTTGAACACTACTTGCAGTTTGAACTAAAAATTGATTTTGTAATTGAAAAAATTGCAGTTTGCCATATGAGCTGCATTAGTGCTTTTAAGTATTTCACCGTTGACACAACAAGTTTAGTTGTTTTTCAGCAATTTTGCTTTTGTAACAAATCAGAATAAGATAACTTCTTATTCAGCAAGTTCATCTATTTGAATTTTATTTCCAGTTTCATACCTGGGCTTGCCTTTTTTGTTGCTTTGTGGCACATTCTTTTAAAAATGAAATAAAAAGACAATTTATCCAATTAGAAATTCTAGATCTACTCAGATACTCTCTGGAGACTTCCTTAATAGAGCATATACAATCGTAAAGCCCAGCTTTAGAAGATCAGAAAATCCCTAATACATTAAGTTCTTCAGATATAACAAAATCCTACCATTTCCTCCAGGCCCCAGAGAAAGAAGTTGGAATGTGGAATTTTCTTAAACACTGTGATCCTCAGAGCAAACTGATAAACATGCAAGTTCTGTGTTCAGCAAAATTCTGTTGCAGCCAACTGTGCATACGGCCAAACTGACATGATGCATGTTCAATCTGAAAGCTGAAAGGATTAAGGCAACTGCAGAAATGAACCCATAAAGTAAAACTGCACTAAGCACATGCACATTGTTCTGAATTACTTAGAAATGTAACAGANTCTTCAGGTAAGCAGTGCCCCTCTGCTAGAATGCACTAGAACAGGGCAGCTGTTCAATCCATGTTTTGTGACACGTGTATGGGCACGTAGCAGAGCAAAGATTCTTAAGGGACATAAATGCACTCCTGTGAAGGGAGCTAAGCAGGTTAAGTGATAATCAGACAGGCCATAAGCCAAGTTTGGAATTCCAGCATCTTAACCCACTGAATCCCCAGACAGGTCAAATATGTTAAAAAATACAAAGAGAAATACAGAACAGTTCTGAGAGAAGAAAAACACTTTAAAGACTTTTCCTTCATCACTGGTATTTAACAGTCATCATGTATTTTTAAAAAAAAGACTTTTTAATAGCAATTATAACAGAAGTTAACTAAGTAAGATTAAATACTTTGGAGTCCAGTTTCACAATTAAGAGAGCTGCAGCGCTGAAGTGTTTTTTCTCTATCAACTGTTACAGCTTTGATATCAGCATGACACACTTTGCCACCTCTGATGCTTTGTATCACTCACAGCTGCTCAAAAATATTTTCCACAAAAAACAGACAACTCAGACAATGCAAAAATGGACCAACACAGCTTAAACTGGAAAACAAACCAGGTCCTCATCTACTCCAAGCCAGCACTATAGTCTGACTTCTGAAGCAGAGGTAACTGCTCCCAGTATCAAAGAAATGATACAAAGGTTCCATTATAAGGAGCAGCCAAAAAACCTTTTATGTTGATGAATCCTCTAAGAAGCTATCAAAACAAAAGAAAACCCCTGGTGGAGCAACACACAAACACACTGAAATCAGAATCTGCCAAATCAGAAACGTTTCCAAGGAAAGCTAGTGGTGAGGAAAGAGGAAACAACACTCCCAGATTTTAGGGAGGTTGTATCCCTCCAGGGGATCAAAAGTGAAAATGGCCTGCACCAAGGACACTGCCAGGGCAGGAGGTGGTAGCACGGGACGGGAGTGGATGAGCTGGAAACATGAAGGTCAGCTGGGCCTCACAGGCAAGGGAAGATGGTTACAAGGACAGGGTTGATAGGCTTGTCAGTTAGCAAGTATTTTACCACATCACCATTACCACACGGCTGCTCTATTGCTGCAAGAGTGGCTTTTTTCCCATTTCTCTTAACCTTGCTGTGGTCCCTTACAGGACACCTAAGCCAAGCTGACAAGAGTTTCATCTGCTAAGTGCCTCCAGCTATCTCTGTAGTCACTACCTTACATACTGTTCAAGCAGTATTTAACACTTCCTACACACCCAAATCAGCTTTCTAGATCTGTATTACTACAAAATAATAGGTTTTATTAGATGATGTGTGTCACACTATTAAGTATGCTGCATCTGTTCATTGAACACCGTTTTCTGATGGTTAATTTACTGTTTAAACTTTTGTACTATATATCAGACATGCAGATGAAAGCCCGTAAACCAAATGGAAAAAACAAACTCTGAAGTGTTAATTCAATTTTGGTTCATAATTGCATGATTTAGGTGTTTCCATCATGCCAAATCTCATTTATTGTATGAGAAGAATAAAAGATTAAAAATTAAACAACAGGGCTCCTTTGACTTTTTATTTGCTTTCAGCTGATACTC
>WBNQ01008355.1:0-41316 GCA_013401375.1 Spizella passerina
GGTCCCTTCCAACCCTTAACATTTTATGATTCTAAGTAATTTTCTTAAGAGACTTTTTCATAATAGGAAATAAATAGATGTGATCAGAGACCATTAAAACTGAATAACAACAAAAAAAATTGTGTCACTACAAAACCATTCACTTGTGTTGGATGAAACAGAATGGACTGAGATTGGGCCAGAATAAGTGCAGTCTTTTATTTGCTGGAAATCTAGGAATATTTATATGTATTTTAAGTGAAATGTATCAGTTTGAACAGCACCAGCTTGTTTTATTTGTACAATTTGACCATGAATTGAATTATTTTTGCCAAGTTGTGTTAATTTACCTGGCCAGTTTTATAAAATTTATGCACAGTTAATACTTAATTTATCAACTTATGTAAATGATGGAATTCTTTCCTTCTCTTTGCTCCTAATGTCACACAATCATGTCTGTCCATTTCTGACTAAATATCCATCTAAACTTTGAGAGATATATGTGCAGTAACTAATAGCACATTGTTAGCTATGTATAGCTATTTTTGTTTGCACATTGTTTCTTAGTTCCTTCAGTTCCTTCTTTATTTTTTGTTAGTTATTAAGAGATCTTTGTCAATTGCGGGTGGATTCACTATGAAGTCCTCTTTTAAATAAAACATGATCCCAAGTACTGTGTGTTAGCAATAAAAATTATGAATGTAAAGAGATAATATTTAAAGAGAGTGAATTTAAGGAAAAATTAAATAAAGATTTGTCTTTTCCTCTTCTTGAAGAGACAAGGAATTTCTTGGATTCAAGCTATGTCCTTTACCACAAAAATACAATGTCAGGTTCCAACTGATAAAAGAGCAGAACCACCAAAAAAAATACATCTCAAGAGCAAATCTGTCATCTGAAGAGTTCTATCACAAATTCTAGGAGCAAGGTGTGCCATCTTCCTGCTCCAGCCATCCTCACTTCCATGAGGATGCCTGCCACCTCTGGGAGGCTGAGTTAGAATCTAAATGAATGCCGATGAGTGTCAACTACCCTTTATTAACATTCAAGAAGACTGTTGAGGGAGTTTGTGGTCTTTTGTGGTCTATAGCAGACCACAGCTTCCTTGCAAGGGGAAGCTGAGGGGCAAGCACCAATCTCTTCTCTCTGGTGCCCAGGGACAGAACAAAAGGGAAGGGTATGAAGTTGTGTCAGGGGAGGTTTGGATTAGATATTAGAAAAAGATTCTTTATCCAGAGCGTGGCTGGACACTGGTACAGGGAAGTGATCACAGCACCAGCCTGAGAGAGTTTGAGAAGTGTTTGGACACTGCTCTCAGGCACAGGGTGTGACTCTTGGGGTGTCCTGTGCATGGCCAGGAGTTGGACTCAATGGTGCTTTTGGGTCCCTTCCAACTCAGGGTATTCTGTGGTTCTTTATATTTTCTTAGTGTTGGACTAGGATCATTACCAGAATAATAGACATCAAAGGTAGGGGTGCTTCAGATATCTATACCAATCACTTAGTAATTATTCAATTTGATTATAAGATTTGATAATGAGGCATATTACTGTTCACATAGATGCTTATCCATTTTGATATCAATCAGAGATGAAATACACTATTTTAATTTATGGTAAATTATGCAGGGACCAGGAGGGGCTCATCCATAGGGAACACAGAGCAGTCCAGGCAGTGCAGGTATGTTTATTATTTTACAGGCTCTGCAGCAGTTGTCATGAGCGCTTGACACTGCATGTGGAAAAGCAGTGTACTTTCTCTAAATGATGTATTTGATTACAACCAAGTATTTATAAAACTTCCAACTGCAAAGAACTTAAGGATCTTAAGCAAGTTAAAAATGACAGTACTGCCATGTGTACTTCTCTCTCTTTTCATGCCATGCTATTTAAGATCTAAATAATCCACTTTTCTATATATGATGATAAGCCTGGGTAGGAATAAGGAGAAATTCACAGGCTAATGAAATAAGATTAGACCACTTGAATCATTCTGGAAACCAGAAGGCAATGCACCCCATAGTTATTTTTGTTTTAGTCCTAGATCTGTACTTTCATTTAACAACCTCATGAATCCTTTAGTTGAAAAGGAAGGCGTATGCTGCTCCTAGCAAGCCAACTTACATAATTAGAAGTAAACAAACAAACTTCTGAATATATAAGCATGCCTGCAGATCTGTTTTCAATACCATCACTGTCTGCTTAAATGTTATGTAAGAGGGCAGGCTTAGTGCTATTCCCTCTAACCACGAGGAAATTCAAAAACATTCAGAGATAAAGGTTAGAACTTCTGCTGCTCCTGAAGTGCTCTGGGTACACACAGTGAGAAAATTACTTCAGGTCATAAAGTATCATATGCTTCATTCAGGTGTCCTGGACATCTGCAGTGGAAAAATGGACTTCAGATGAGCAAAACTCCATAGTGTAGCTATAGCAAGGGGACTTGCCCATATGCCTTCTAATTTTCACAATTTGCATAATTTTCTAAACTTAGGGCCTGTGGGAACAGAATAATCTGGAATTGGAGTGGTCAGGATGAGAAGATAACAGACACAAGGAAAAGCCTGTGAAAGCTCTGGTCACAGAAGGATTTGACAACTACGAAGTTACATACAAAGACATGGAGAAGCAATAAGTAAAAGATGCAGCACAGCACCTAGAAAAAGGGTGTGTTAAAGAGAAGGGCACATCACAATTCTCTGATGTATCAGTCCACTTTCCTCTGAAAGTTCATTGGGCTGGTGCAAAGAACTCTGAGAATATTTTAAGGACCTCAAATAATTAAGGTTTTGCTTATGCAATTTTTCATATTCTGTATAAGTAATGAAATTTTACTCAAGGAAGCTTTTGTGGATGGGACACACGTACAAGTATTCAGGCTTGATGCGTTAGACCACTCATCCACTCAGGTAACATAAACAATACCAGGTAACCATTGCAATAAGAATGCCAAATACAGAAAATATGAATGGTCTGAAGTATATTCTTTTGGTAAAATCTAGCTGAGTGCCTCTAAATACTGATCAAGTCTGATGAGTCTATAATTTGCAAGTGACCTTTTAATAAGTATGGAAAGAGTCCTAGAGCAAATTGTTATCTATAGTAGTTCTTTGCAGCATTATCTCTTCCCCCGTACTTTGAACATGTGTCTAAGATTGGATCATAATTCACATCTCTACCACACACAAACACACAAACACGAACAAACTAACAAAAAAGCACCACCCAGAAACTCCAAAACCAAGCCTCCTAAAAAACAACTGAACAAACCAAACAAACAAAAAAACCCCAACAAAACAACAAAAACCACCACAATGTATTTTTTCTTCTATAAGAATCAAAGACAATAGTTTAAAATAACCAAAGATCAAAGTTTTTCTAAAGCTTGGCTTGGGTTTTTCTTTGGGTATGCAACTATTGTACCACCTTTTAAGTGCATGCTCAAAGAGAGAAGACAAGTGACATAATGCTTGAAAGTTAAGTACCTTACTTCACATTGACCTATTGCTTATCAAGGCCCCAGAGGAATCTTAAAAATCTTGAAATTCTCAACTCAAATCCATAGTTCTAGCTAAGCAAATTATGATCTTTTTAGTAAGATAAACCAGTCTAGATTCAAAAGTTTGAAGTGATGGATAATGTAATGTCCTTCCCTGCTTATGCAATTCTTATAACCTTTATTTTAATCTGAATATTTCAAAACACAGCTTTCTGATACTGGATCTTGTTATGCCTTTGTCTGCTGGATTAAAGAGTTCTCAAAGCATTCCTGAAGTGGTTTCCTGAATGCTTTCCAATTTTTCAAAATCCTTTTGAAGGTGTAGATACTGGGGCTGGACACGGTATTCCAGCTGACAGTTAAGTTTCATTACCTTGAAATAAGGATTAACTGGGAAGTCAAAACTGCATAACTTGGTGTAGTGACATTTCACCTTTGGTGACCTGGCTTAAAATTTGTGTTTAGTCAGCAAAGGAAATTGTTTTTCTAATCTTATCCAAGCCCCTTCTGACGTTTTTCCATATCAAAAAGAATTGCTTTCACTGGCATAATTTTCCTTCACGACTAAGGACAGGCCTAGCACTGGGCAGGCTGAATAGCAGGTTTGAATGGCAAGGACACACTGCCAGAGCTGTGTCCATCCTGAGCGCAGGCTGTGGCTGCTGTGCTCCCAGGCACAAACGCACTGGGAGCAAACACTGTGTGCACATGAGCTGCAGCCGCTCACTTTCCCCTTCCCTGACCCCAGACACTGCCAGTGCAGCCCCCAGCAGGATCCCTTCTCCCCTTTGCTTGGTGATCCTGCCTGAACAGTGGTGAAGGAAGCAATTTTCTTTACAGCCTCAAAATGAAATGGTATTTCACTGCTGCAAAACTACATAGAGACTTGAGGCTTGCAAGATGAGTTTCAGGAAATGATTTACAGGAAGCAACCTAATTTAAAAACCCTTTTTGCACTACAGAATATTGCCAAATAATATGCAATTAAGAGAGTGAGATGTTTCCAAATAGTTTTTCTTCAATAAGTTAAAAGTTAGGACCACATACCGAGTATTTAGATAGTGATATCTTCCAGACTCTGAAGAGATAGAAAGGTAGGTGAAAGAGGAAAGAACGTAGCTGATGCAAAGAATCACTATGTTATTAGAATATTATTAGCGTAATATAGTTGTTAATTTATGGGGTTTGGATAGACTCATTATTATTTAAATACATATGCAGTAGCATATACATAGCTATATTCTAATACAGAGCTTTTTGCTTGCCAAACCCTTGTTTTTCACTGCAAGATAAAGTTACAACATAGTTGTTGGGATTCATCTGACACTATTTTACCTTCTAAAGTATTAATTATCAACTTTAATTTATTCACCTATTTGTCCTTTTGTGACTGGCAGAAGGAAACAGATACCCCTTGAGTTATTGGTATCATAGCCTCACATATGGCGTCAGAAGAAATTATTTGCCCTATAAGCATGCTTCTTTCTCTCCACTGAGTATCAAAAAAGCTCACAAAGTCTTTTGTATTTTATGTGATTTTTAGGAAATTGAAGTTAATTAGTTGTAGATACCCCCACCCATGCAGGTTCAAAATTCATATGGATATTAATGGCTACAGTCAGTGTTTCATCAAAGCAACAAATAATCATAAACTTCTTTGTAGCACATTTTTAATGCAGTGGTGCCAGCTATTGTGAAGAAGATAGGATGAGGAATAGTTAGAAGGTGTGTGAGAGCCCTGAAAGAAATCCTATGCTAATTTCAAGAGCTATTGATGTATCTGATGTTTGTAACATGTGATATTGAACCAATACTCGGGCAGGATTTTCAAGGAAGAGGGAGATAATCAGAAAATCGTTAGTGAAGAAGGGTCAATGAACCCTTTATTTTTTGCGGCACAATGTCCTGTAGTACTTGGGACAGCCTTGCCATACTCCTAACTGGGAAGTCATGATATGAGAGCTATATCCAGCTTAAAGTATTGGTTAGAAAAATTTGGTTGCTTAGAAAGTCATGCTTTTTGGTTAGAAAACAGACTGTGTGCGCCAGAGGGCTAAACTGGATGTTTCTACTGCTTTGCTGAAGGAAGAGCTGGGAATTTGTCAGAATCCTAGCTGGAAGCAGCCCAGCTGTGCTCAGTTTCCCTTTCCCCCTGGAAGTCCCAGAAGCAGCAAGCCTGGGCTGCGAATGCATTTCCTTGTCCCTTTCTGTTCTATACTCCTGCCCACTCTTCTTCTCCTGTCCGTGATGAGAGTGTCTGGCTCTTGCCCTGATTCACTTCAATTCCATCTTGGAATGGAAAAAGTCGGCTTTGCTTGCACAACTGAGATCTCACAATCTGTCCCTCGTTATTAAACACAGGCAGACTGGAAAGTGTGCATGCACAACATGGGGAGGTGAGCCTTTGGCATGGGGAGCTCTCTGAAAGAGGTTGAAAAACTCTTTCAGTCAGAAACAGTGGTTTGGTTTCAAATTGATGCACTCTACATTGAAATGTCAGGGTTTTTTCCTGTTCTGTAATTTCCACTAACCCATTTCAAAATCTCAAACAAAATTATGTTTAGAGTAAAAATATCCATCAATTAATAATAATCATATTTATAATCTCTTGTTCTGTTATGATTAGTAATTTCATTGCTTTCTTAAAAATATGAAAAATACAGTAACAGAATATTTAAAGTATAAATATTAGTTTCAAAGTTTCTATTTTTTCCTGAATCTGTTCAAAACTTCCTGGAGAAAATACAAGGTTATTCTTCAAGCAGAAACATTCCTCAACAAAATTTTCTTTTAAAAGGCTCTTGATGAGATGTATTTGGATTTCTGAGCAGCTATTGCTTTAAATCATTTCATCACTGAGTTCTGTGAAAAGGAACCTCACTTGGTGGAAAAGAAGTAACATCCAAGCAGCCTCATCTGGAAGAGTATTAGCAGTAGCAGAGATCTGCAAGATTTTCATTTGCTTAACAGAGGACCTTCAAAGTTTGTAAAGGAGTAATATTTCCTACTTCAGAAGGAATGAGGGTAAAAAAATAGCTTATAATTCAGATTCAAGGAAGAGTATGAAAAAGTTGCTTACTTTCTTGCCAAATGAAAGGTAGGACGAAATTAATATTCTTAGGAGTTTAGTAGATATAGAGAGGGTGGTCAAACACTGGAATAGGCTTCCTAGAGAAGTGTTCAATGCCCAAACCCTTTCAGTGCCTTAAAGAGGTGTTTGGACAATGCCTTTAACATGCGTTAAACTTGGTCAGGCTGATGGATCTGATAGATCAGACTACAGGATCCAACTCAAGTAGTTCTAGTCTGTTCTGTTCTATTCTATTCTATTCTATTCTATTCTATTCTATTCTATTCTATTCTATTCTATGCTATTCTATGCTATTCTATGCTATTCTATTTCTAATAAGAAATATCTTATGATTTCCCCATGTGTTATGTGTACGTAATTAGTTAAGCAGAGCACAGGAGTTTAGATGCACACATGGACAAGTGCAGAATGTGGGCTAACAGAGTGAAGGAGAAAAAGGAAAGATGGACTAATCCTTAAACTCTTTGAAGGCTGTCAGCACCACCAGGTATTAATGATTTGCCTTAGAAGCCCAAAGATAGAACCTGTGTGCCTCTGTAGTCACAGCACAAGGACTCTCTCCACAGCTAAAACTCCTTATTTACTCATCTGAATTGGGTGCTGGAAGACAAAGAAAAGAAATTAATTTGAAAATTTTTACTTCAGTTCTCTAGTGTACAGCATGGAAAGTCCATGTGTTATCAATCCTTTGCGTGAACCCAAGTTACAAATCAGAGCAGCACACTAACGTTAACAGGGCTCTCTCAGTCCAGAACCAGATAGGCTTGGTTCTCAGCTTAACAGACTTATTTAAGAAAAAAACCCAAACAACAAAAACCCCAAACCTATGTAGGGATAGAATGTGTTTCTATCACAGACTAATAAAAGATACAGTTTTGGCTTCGCTCCATCTAGTGGCAACCAGGCAGAAATCGTCTCTCCTCCTTCCCCAAAGTAGCAGTGTGAGCTATGGCTAAAAGTTAGTTTTGCATGTGTGTGGCAGGGTTTGGGCTTGTTTACAGTCATTGAAGTCCAGGAGTCGCCGACTCATGGGTTTTGATGTGATTGCCACTGACAGAACATGGTTGCCATTGCACCACACCCCTGGTGCGGAGCTTGGAATGGGAACTGCTCAAGAGGAGGCAGGAGGAGAAATTTCCCAATGTAGATGGAAGCAAAGATCTGCTGAATGCCTGTAAATGAGTTGTGCTGTGGTAGAAAGGTCTGAGAAAAATGCATTTGTAACTTCTGATGAAGGTTTCTTAAGCAATGGAAAGGCAACAGAGAAGGGGCAGTTTCATTCATCATCAAATGTGTCCTAGAGTCCTCAGTAAAAAATCTGGGCTCAAGCTTTCTTATTCTGGTGTGCTGGAAGCAGACTAGTTCTTACAAAGTCTTTTAGCTACACACATGTCTGTCCTTGCTTGAAATTATTTTTCTCTGATGTTTTATCTGAGCTTGCAACACTTGGAATTCCATGTGATTTTCTAAACAGGACAAAAGTCACAGGAAGGTAAGGCACAGCTCTGTCTGCATCCGGGTCCATGCTCATAAGCAAAGCATTCTCTCTGAGCATATCAGTTCTCACATGAACTTGCCCTAGTGTTAGGTTGGATTTTATATAGGATTTAGATATATTGAATGGTCTGTGCAAAATGTATCCAAATACAACATCTGAATTTTAGGAATGTTCAAATATCAGAGATCCATAAGCTTTAATTAAAGTATAAAAATTAATTCTATATGTGTGGGCACACACAGACACAGAGTACATATTTTATTACCTGTATATATAAAATAACATATACATAATGTAACTGTTTCTTACATAACTTAGCAAAGGATCTGGGTCTCATTCTCCTGTGTTTTGTATAATGCACAGTTTAAAAGCAATCTTTCTGAGGTTTGTGTAAAGGCAGATATAGAATGTAATTTTACATGCCTCTCTATCAATCAGGGTAAGAAAAGAAACAAATACAGTGAGATAATTTTTATGAAGCATAACTGAATCATGCCTCTGTTTTCATTAAAATCATATAGCAATTAGTAAGTGATGATCTGGTTTAGAAGAAGGAACATATTGTTTTTGTACACTGTGCTTTGTGTACTGCTTGAGCTAAATTAAGACAAATAACCAAGACAATATTTTTCTTTGATATCAGTAAATATTGGCATCAAGAAACCTATTGCCCCATTATTTTTAATGGGAAGAATTCAGTCTAAACCTTTTTTTCATCAAGTTGAGGAGGTGATGTCATATGGTAAAGGCTGGATATTCCAAATAAATCACTAACAAGTCATTTTGGCTGAGCAGTATGTGTATCAGATATGCAACTGAACATGTCTGGAAGAAAATGCATTATTGTCATAAGACTTAGGAGTCAGAGCCTGATGAGTTTGTGTATCTTGCAAACAGTTACACAAGTAACTAGATATTTCCTGCACAACTCAACATTTTTAAGGGAATGTCCTAGACTTTATAGCAAATAACCTTGGATTACACACTCAGACCCTGATTCAGCACCCACTGCTGAGTGTTTCACTCTCTTCCTGCAGGCCCTCTCACGGCATGTTTGTCAAATGTGCGTTGTAAAATCCACTGCAATATCCAAAGGGCGCCAGTGACTGAGCTTTAGGCATTAGTGTGTGTCAGACCTGCCTTCCCCAAGACGTGGCAGCAGCTTACAATCACAGGCCACCTTCTCTACTTTTCTTAGTCTCTGATCCTGAGGGTCCCAAACGATTTAGAGCCCAGGGGACTGGACCCACCGCCCAGCACCCAGGAGATGCTCTGGCGCCCTGTGCTTGTTCTGCTCATTGCAGACGCCTGCCCCATGTGGGGATAGCTCCAGCTCCACCCTCATGGCCACCAGCAGTGCTAGGCAGGCACTCTTTTGTCCGCTGCCGGGCCTCAGTCTCCACATGGGAGGCCCTGGATGTGTGTCTGGCTATGGGTGTCTGGCTCCAAGGCAGACGTCCTGGAGGATGAATTAAGCTCCCCGTGGGGAGTGTGCAGTAGATTTAACTGCCTCATAGGCAGTGTCGGCTATCCAAAGGTTATTAGGCTATCTACTAAAGCTCCTGCTAATTTGATCTGCCATAAATCCTTAAACGTTTTATCAGCAGGAGAAATCCAAGAATAAGTTCATTACTCTTTCTCACCAATTGACTGTGATCTTTTCCCCTAATTTCACTACCAAACCTTATAAATTGACAGAAAACAGAGTATCAGTGGACAAATTAGACCTCTTCCTGATCACAATGTAGAAGAAGAGGAGCTATGCCAGTATAAACTTGGTTTATACAAGACTCAATTTTTGCAGCAGGGTTACTGAGCATCCACCCTGCAGAGAATCAGAGCAGATGGGTAAAGTCTGTGTGAAAATAGGGGCCTTCCTTTCTGATCGATCTGCAGTGATACCTCAGGCATGGACTAGACCCCAGGAAGGGCATTTCTCATGCTATAAAGTCTGGAGGTGGGTGAATATTTTTACAATCAAAGTGAGGCTGGGGCAAAGGAAAAAATGAATAAAAAGAAAAAGCTGGCATGTCTCCAGGAAGCTCTGTTTTTCATTTCACCTGAACTGTTTAGAATTTTTACAACTGAAAATTGCTTCTTTCCATCTGTGAAGCATTTGCTTCTTGGAAAAGATGCACAAAGCCAAGACATGAAAGACATTTGAAATAAATAAATAAACTAATGCATTCTTTGGAGAATCCATGCTGTTTCCCTACTGCTCCCCATTTTCTTATGAAGACCTCTCCACAGATGGAGGGCAGCCGTGGTGTCCTCAGCAGTAATGAGTGAGGGAAAATAACTCCAGTAAGTAAATTACAGTAGCTCATATGCCTGCAATGTTAATAGATTCTGTTTCTAAAGCATAGGCCACAAACTAGTTTAGTGAGAGGTGGGCATCTTTCATATATGTGCATTCAAAAGTGTTACAATTTCCAAATAATAGTTACCTAATAGAATCATCTGAGGGTAGTACTGCCTGGTGTAAATACTTTGTGCAGGAATGGCATGGAGGATGTCAAGTGAGGCTACAGCACACACTTCAGAGACAATTCAGGGCTCTGTTCAGTGCCTCTGCTGACATTATGGTAGCTGAAGATTGTTTTGTACAGCTCAGTAGAGAAAGAGATAAAACAAGCCATTTCTCTGGTCATTCCCTAACCTCTCAAAGTTTATAAGTACCCAATAACGAAAATAAAATGGCAACGGTGGCTATTGCCAGGTTCATAACTCCTCCTGCTCCTCTATGACCACATCCCTTTTTAAAAGGCATGACAAAGAAAATTACCCAGAATATGTCAACCAAAACTATGGCAGGTAAGTGAGGAATTTTCCTCTGCCCTTTAATCTGAAATGATTGCAGTATAGCAGAGAGAAGGATGTCCAAGTCAAGACAACACCAAGGGCAGATACTCGCTCAGAAAGAACTGAAATCTTTGAACTGGCTTGGGCCAAAGGATGCTGGCTCATGCTGGCTGCAGGTTTTACCAAATGCTTTTCTCCCTACAAAGGAGTCACCAAGTGTCCTTCTGTATGCTCCTGGTAGTGACAAAGTTCAATCAGTGACAGCTGCCAAATTCTGCCTGCCCAGGAGCAGGGATATGTGTTTGCTAAGGGTTTCACTGGATTCAGAATCAGAAAGCAAATGTTGCATTAGCAGGCAATAGAAAAAGTTATTGGGCTGTCATCTCTCAAAGTGATTAATTATTCAATGTGACCAAAGCGATTGATTAATTAATTATTTAATGGAACTTCTCCTAATTGTTGCTTAGCAGCTATAAAAAATTGGAAGGAGTTATTTTGGAAAATTGCATACCATCCTACTGTCAGGTGTGTTGATTTGCAGCTAGGTGGTGGCACCAGCCTCCATGGTTGACCAAATTGGAGACCACATTTCCTTCATGATTTGTGTTGCTGGAGCTAGGGATTGTATTTGAGGAATGCAAGAGAGGAGCCAGGTCTGGTAAGGGCCTGAGGAATCCTTTTGTTATTCAGATTGAAAGCTTGGCTGGTTATGTTGAGAACAGAGATGATTTGCTCCCTCCTCTGTAACGATCCTGGAGAACAGAAAACATGGATGAGATCTCCTTTGGAAGCTCATATATTGCTGAAAAATAGACTCAAGAGTAAATCTATTCTTCCTAAATCTTTTCTTTAGCTTACTGTAATTTTGGGTACACCAAATATCAAGCTTTGAGGAAGAAAAAAAAAAAAAGTGAAAACCCATAAAGGCCATGTGTTTGATCCCAGGCTCAGCAAGGCATTGTTCCGTAGATGAATTTGCAAACCTCGGTTCTATCACTCTGCTAAAGTGAGAGCTATCAGGGTCTCCTTAATGTGTTACACAAAAGGGCTGCAGCACACAAAGCCTGGAACACATCAGTGGTCAGATCCCAAGAGGGTCCTGTGGAGTCTATTACTTTGATGAAGTGGTATTTAAAATTGCATTACCCAGCAGCTGTTTAACCCTCCAGATGTTGCCCCTGTGGAGTGTTTAATAGGACGTGAAGTGCTGGTAGGCTAGGCCATAACCTCATGTCATCCATTCAGCAGGTCACATCAGGTCTTACCATCTTCTTCTAAATCAATACAGGATGACCTGACATAACAACTTTCCTCATCTGCTGTTCTTTTTTCTCTTTATTTTTCCAATACTGAGTAGAAAAATCGGAAGAAAACAAAATAAATCCAAAGGAATGGGAGAAAAGAAGGAGATCTGAAAGCAAACAAACTCCCATAAACTTCTGTTAAAATCTCAGTTCGTGTTTTCCCCTTGTACGCGCTGACAGCCCCGATCCAGCAGCTTGGTGCTGCCATCTGCTGTTGCTCCTGCTGCTCACGCTGCCCACGTTTTTTGAGCAAAAAATAAATCAGCATCATGAATAAATAAAAGGTACATCAAAAGGGAAATAGGTAAAGAGCCTAGAATGGAAAAATCTCAACCTTTAATTTTTGGCAGCATTTTCGAATCCTTGTGTAACATGTTAATAGTAATTCTTAGGGTCATCAAAAAGATGATGCATGATCAACTCAACTTTTGGGAACATTTAGTCTGGAATTTCCTGTGGCTATTAGGTCGAGGACCTGATGCTCCACAGTGTTTTTAATGGTTTAGATATTTGGTGTCACAGGTATTTGTTTTACAGAGCTGGCTTCCAAAATCAATTAAAACCAATCAAGGAACAAACTTGTTTTGATTAGCACAGGGCACATGTTAGATCACATTTGCAAAGATGAAACTTTCTGTCCGAAGGCTGGATACCCTCTGGGGCATCATCAGCTTTTAAAAACATTAACAAAATCCCTTTGTTCACCAGAAGGAATTGAGCTGGCATACGACTTGTCCCATCACCCCTCATTGGGCTGTCAGGTATCTAGCTGGGCTGTAGTTCTGCCACCATCTGGGTTGAAACACAACCCCGACAGGAATTTTGTTTTGGAGGTAGATATGAAAATGAGGAGTGAACTTTTGTTGTGGAGGTTTCCTTGCGGCACAAACAAATTTGAACTTTTTATAGAGTAAGAACATGCCATTGGGGATGTTGAAAATAAAAAATATTTTACTGCTGTTACACAGACCTCTATTTTTTCCTTCCCTACTTTTTTTTTGGTGTGGAAACCTATTTACACTTCTCAGCCAAATCTTTACCAAAGATTTCAACAGGGCCAAGATTTCAGTCCTTGCTGGCCGGTGTTAGCACAAATGTGATGGCTGTTACTATGATTATATCTATGGAGAACTGGTACTTAGAGGAAATAACAGCTTACTGGCATCTCTTCTAGTGAAGTTTTTGAGATTCAAGTATCAAGAATGTAGACACGTATCGAGCTCACTGTGCCAGCACAAATAATCTCTTGACACATGACTGCAGCCACAGAAATCAGTGCCAGCACATCTCTCTCAAATTTGAAAGAATTGACCACTTCCTCTCACTGTTACAAAACCCTGTGCAGGAATGTGAAACAGATACTAGAGCACATGACAGCTCAGGCATGGATGTCTGTCACACCAAACTCTAGACAAATGTGATTTTCGTCACCTGGCTTCATCTTCTGTTATTCTAATAGCGTCCTATGGAGTGGTATCCTGTGGAGTGGTATCTTGGAAGTACTGTAGAATCTCCTTGCCTGATACAGATAGCAGGAGTAAAGCAGCATTTAGTGTGGCAGAGATTCTCCACTGTAATCCATAAAGCTGGAGCTTGGGAACTTAACAAGAGTTGTGCTGTAGTTTCTATCTCTGAGAAATGGTCTTTCTTACCTTTGCAGATCCATCTCCTCTGTCACTTACCTCTTCCAAAAATGCAAGGCTTTGAGAGTCCTTTGGCTTCAAGAAGAACAAGTATCTTTGCATCCTCTCAGGATGAAGTAGCTAGACTCAAAAGAAGCGTTTTCCCTGTGTGTGCTTTAGTGAAAAGACGCAAACAAGGTGAGAAAGCAGACTGGTGCTTACAGAACAGCAGACCTTATGCTCCAGGTGTGGTTAGTGCCAGTGGGACAGAACGGGCTCCCAGCCTGGGAACTGCCCAATCTTGGTAGGCACCCACCACTCCAGTTCTGAGACAGAAATTTTGCTGCCAAAGATTCAGCAGACCTAAACCCAAGTTTAGAAATCCTACTAATACACCCACAAGTCATTTTAATCTCTTCCCTCTCCTCACTTCCCTCCTGTTCTTGTCGAGCCCAAATATCCACAGTTAAAGCAGGCATTTGGTATAATGCAAAATGTAAAGTGAATTGGCAACAGCATAAATCTGAAACGCAGATATTTGAAGATACATTTAGAGAGAGAAAACTGCTTTAATACATTTGAGTTGCAACTGGAACATGAGTGCACGTGGAAGAAACAGGACTTTCAACTCATCTTACCAGACCTCCAGACCTGGAGCCAGCTGTGCTGGCAATAGGGCAATAAGTGTCAGCCTGGGGCTGGAGCTCGTGTTCATGCCTCTGGGAGCAACGGGGAAATGAAAATCACCATGGCTGTGCTGGTGTGGATGTAACTCGTGTGCACTCGATCAGCGCTTCGCAGGGGAGCCAGAGAGAGCAGGCGTGGGGAGCAGAGAGCTGCAAGGGTGCATGGCAACTGTGGCCAGACAGGGCTCTCCCTTCCAGGCCACGCACACTCCATTAGCCAAAGTAACCAGAAACAGGTGAGCTGGCCTTTGAAAATCAATAGTGTCACCATCCCCATGTCTTCCAGGGTACAAAGAGCACTTATAACAACAGGTTTTACTGGATCATATTGCACAGTTCAGTTTACTTTTAAGTATCAAGGTCTTGTTTAAATGGTGCATATATAGCAATAACAATTAAAGAGAATTCAGTCATTACCAAATTTTAGTCTCATCTGACCTGAAAATTCTTATTCTAATACCTGCATTTTGGGTATTATAATTGTTGTCAAAATATCATCTTCTGAACACAGAAGCTTCAAAAGATTTAAACTGCTATTGTGACTATCCTGTATGCAATACAAAAAATATACTGTTACTGCAGAGGAAAATTACTTGTTACATGCTTCTCACATAGTATCTTTATTAAACATTTGGACAGATATGCATCCATTTATTATATCAGTAATCTATGGGTTCTTAGTTTGCAAATGCTGGTTGAAAGTTCACAAGAGCAGGCTTTTCTGTGAACTTTCTGTATTTGTAAGTTCAGTCACTGAAATAAATCCTGAGCCTATTGCCTGCTTAGCAGTATTTTGCACTGTACCCCAGTGGCTAAACCTTGGAGCTCTGCATCTGAATATTTCAAAACCTCTGACTAGCTTGCTTGGAGTTAGTTTTTCTTCTTAAATAATGCAAGTTGTTCTGGAAAGAACATATAATTGCAATTATCTGATAGTCAAATCCTTGGTCACTAGCATACCAAGCTCCACTACCACTAATAGAGGTTTCATTGGAGCAAAGCTTATTGCAGCATTTTGTAGTTGTTAGAAAAAAAGTGTTCTTTGTGCGTGCTGTAGTTCAGAGCTGTAAGGTCTTTGTGAATGGTTACTCTCAAAGCGCTACAGAAGTTCCCCGGTTCAAGGTGGCTCCTGGCTCCTCGGAAAAAGGAATGTGGGCTTCCAGCCTGGGAGGAGAGAAATAAGTGAAAAAGGAGCATCCCTGGGCTAGGCAGGTGAGGTCTGCTTAGTGCAGCTCTGCAGCCTGGACAGTCAGTGCTCAGCTGGTTCAGAAGGAAGAAAGGTGAGTGCTGACCCCAGTAAACACAGTGCGCACCCATGAATCCAAGGCATCAATCGCAGTGAAACCTCCTACAGCCCTATTTGTCAGAGCAATAGGATTTTCAGATTATAAAACCAGGAGTCACTGTGTGGTCACCTAACCACATCATTTAGGACACAGGACATCCTTGAATTTGATCCAGTTTAAACTTGAGTAAATCTTTTAGATTTAAAAAACCCAACAACATCTATTCTCGATTTAAAAATTGCTAATGGTAGAAAAGCCACAATAACCTCTTGCAATCCACACCAGTAGCTAAGTATTTCCCTGGTGAAATGTGTAGCCTTTTCATCCTGTGTATTTGTCCAGCTCCAGCCACAAGATCTTTTTATATCTTTTCTTGCTAGATTGGAAGAGCATTAGTCCTGAAGTAAATACTTACCATCTACAACCAAAATCCTTAAACTCTTTCTTGGCATGCTTAAATGATTGCACACCTACCACTTCTATCCAAAGATGCTTTCAAGCCTTTTAGTTGGTCTCAGAACAATCTTTAAGAGTGCCTGAAGCAAACACTGTACTTCAGAGCTCAACAGATGAAATCAGGACATCATGCCAAAAATGCATATTCCCAGGGGTTATGTTAGTTCCCAACCAGTTTTGTGCCTGGAGTTGACATCCAGCTAATGCCCTGGACATGAACCAGCATGTCCAGTTTAAGCCCATTGAGCCTGGTGAGGCGTTCCCCCCACAGCTCACACAGCCCCGACAATGTGTTTCTCTGCGCCTGACTTCACGTTTCTCCAGCAGATAAATAACAGTTGCTCAGTCATACAACTTCACATGACCAAACACTTCAACTTTTTGCTTCTAAAGTTCCTTCAGTCCTCATTTGAGATGGAGGAATCTGGAAATCTTCGTAATCATTGTCATGTTTTCGTTGATGATTTTATGCTTCTATTACTAATAGTAAAATTTGTACCATAATTTTTCAGGACAGAAGTAAGGTTGCTCACTGCTGAACTGTTCAACTGCAGAAATACCAGCCAGTGTCATTGGTACTCTGCATACCTTCATTTCCCTGATGTCACACATTATTATTCACTCCATGTCTAAGGTATTATATAAAGTTACTGTGCTGCATTTTCAGCTCAGAGAGGTCTCTCTCAAATAATGTAAGGAAGGGTAGCACGTGCAAGTAATTTTCTGTGCTCCTGCCATGCTTTTCAGATAAGAGCAGCAAGTTATTAATTAATCAGCTCCATGAACTAATTAAAATAATATATTCTGCATGTACCAATTCATATAACATATGTAGGTGAAATGAAAGCCACAGCAAATATAAATAAAATCTTCACAATAATTTAGTGACAGGCCATGAAAAGGACCCTGGGAGGAAAAGGGAAACAACTCTGTTGTGCCTTGCTTTATTCATAAAGATAAATTAACTTTCTTTCTGAAAATGGTTGATACTCAACCTTGGTTCTGCATGTCAGCTCCTCTTCTTTTCCCTCTTTGAAATGCTGAACATCTTTTGATATGTTTGGTAAGTCTCTATTAATCCATTCCTATCAGAATGCTAAAACGACACGTATCATGGAGGAAAAAGTTGCATAGTTCTCCTTCCACATGGACCTCAGCAAAAATAACCAGCTGCAAACAAGCAGGGATGCATATTTTCCATGATTCATTCTGCAGAACCCACCATAGGCTGTGGGACTGTTGTACAGAATTTGAGCTTTCACAGAAAAAAAAAATGCTACCAGGCGGCCTGATGGTGAGGGAAGTCTTCCCAAAAAGGAACTGAACATGAATCAAGTCAGGATGACTCAGATTGTTTTTGTGATTCTGCAGAGAGACAATCTGAGATAATAGCTGGGTTGTGCGAACTATTGCTATAATTTATTACAATAAATTTCAAAATACAATGACTTACTATTGTGAATTGTTTTTTTATTTTCTCTCTATATATCAAAAGCACTATAATATCTAGATTTCTAGCCCCTCTATATGAATAAACACCTATAAAAACATATATAGAAGTCCTCTGTATGCTTCATAGCAAATATGCAAATTATCATTTTAACAAACATGGCAACACTACTTTTGTGTGCTTGGTGAAGTGCACTTTGATAAGAAGGCAGTAATGCATAGCAGGAAGATTGAGTTATGATGGGAGGTAGCCAGCCTTAGGACATCAAAGAATTTATAATCCTATCATTATATGTTGAAGCTTAGAGCTTATGACAGAGCTTTCTAGGTGGTGGGTAAAAAAAAGAATGACTGAAAAAATAAGCCTAGGCCTTTGCTTAAATATATAAATTTGGTATTTTGCTGCTTTGGATTCAAAGAAAGCAAGAAAAATGGTCTATTTGTGTTTCACAACAACAAGAATACTGTAGGCAGCACAAAGTATCAGTACAAGTAAAGGACATTTCTGCTGTTTGCATGTTCTACACGCAGGTTAAGTAAATGGTTTTAATTTAACCAACCAGGTCCCATGACTCAAGGTGAGAAGAATTCTTCTTTAGTGCTGTTCTCCATCCTTTGCCAGAAAGCTGTTCCCAATTGAAACTATATTTATCTGTTATTTACCAGTTTAGTCAGCTGAGGACAAGTTGTTCTGAAAATGTTTGTTTAAATCAACCAGCCAGGCGTCAAGAAGAAAAAGGAGAGGAGTGGAAAGAAAAACCAATATGGAAACACATCTGAAATTGCAGGGAAAACCTTTCTGTTGACTTTATCAGGATATAGCCAAGATCTGCAGTCAACAGGGAATTATGGCTATTAAAATAAGAGAAAGAGACTAGAGACTGTAAAGAAAGAAAAGGCAGGAAAAGGAAAATAGAGGGAACTTCCTAGATTCCCATTAAAAAAAGGCAGGGTCAGGGGGAGGAAATTGGTGGTTCAGCTGCAAACAAGCAATGGAAGGGAATGAAAACTGAGAAAGTAAATTAAAATATGTATGATCACTGATTTTAATGGATAAAGACACAATCATTGACCTGGTTTCCAAATTTTCCTGAATAGGTGGTAGAGGCACAGGCTGCTTTCTGGATGGATAGGATATTGAAATAGCAGGAAAATTCAGAGAGATTATTCATGTCTGAAGCTTTGGGAAGATCACATCTGGTAGTAAAGGAAAGATTTATATTCAATTTTAAATTGCTTGGAAATGATTGGAGAATTTTTGTTATGTAATTACATTTGGGGTCCTCCCTTTTAGAGAATGTTTTAATTTGCGATTTTTATCCTGACAAAACAATTTTAGTAGAGCACAGTGAGTGCAGCGAGTATGTGTCAGCAATGACCGTGAAAGGACAAACACCACATAGTGAGCCTTACAGGATTCAGGAAGGACAGAATTTAAGCTTAACCATGAAAAAAGCCAACTTGTTAAGAAATGTGTCTGAAACAAAATGACTAGTAAATCCTCCAAAAATCAGTCTTTGCAGGGGGAGTAAATGTGGAAGGCATATTGTCTTCTTAATCCAGAACAGACTGACGCATCTTTTGAAGAACAAACTGAAATTCTTTCTAAACTATGAAATCTTGAAGGGAGACCAGGCATGAATTTACCAGCCAGTAAAAAGGTCCTTTAGCCGCTTTCCTCTTGTCCCAGCCAGACCTCCACATGCTGCTCCCTTGTCTGTTTTTTAAATAGTAACATCCAAATATGTAGCAAGTAGAGAGATTGGTGGATGACCAACAGATGGGTAGTTGGTAGATAGAGGCCACTTAGTTTGTTTCTTCCACAATTTTCTGCTTTGTAGTAGCTTTATTTCCCTTATCACATCTCCCCATCTGTCCTTTTTGAGTTGGCTTCCAGTGCTGAATGGTTTCCATTTTTAATATACCATACATACATAATTATATCTTTCCTGTGGACATAGGCAAAGAGTCTTGACAACCACATTATAAGTGATGGAAACATGTGCTGTTAGCTAGTAGAAGAATGAATACAGGCCTCCAATATTTTCAGAGTTTACTACATAAGATGACCTTGTTAGCTCAGTCTTACGAACATGGATCAGGACAGAGATGAGCCATCACAATAAATACCTGTCGTATGATGCAGACCTAATTCTTCATGGCCACCACTTTCCTGCAGCACATTGAGGTACCAGTGTTCTCATGCACTGAAGGATCCTCCTCCCTTTTGTGTGTTTACCCATGTTGTGGTGTGCCTCTTCCAAGCCCCCGCTTGCTGCTATCAATGCCCTCCTCAGGTAAAGGCCCCTCCAAGCACACAGGCTGGTTCTCCAGGAGAGCAATGTATTGGTCTTTCCCCTTCCATGTACATAAAAAAGTATTCTTTGCACAAAACCAAAGACTGATTTTGTCAGACTAATTCTCCAGGTGCTTCAGGAATGCCATATGGAGAAACCAGCTGACAAAAGCAGCCATTGATGATGGACAAACTGGCACAAAGCTGTTCCTTTTCCTACAGTGGAACTGAATTCTCTAGCACACTACAGCATTGCCTCCCAGGCAGTAAAAGACCCATCTAGGATTGCACGAAATGTCCTGTAAAGCCTTATTACCAAGGGGAAAGAACAGTTGGTAGCACTGTCCCAAGGAGCTATGCTTCAAAAGCATCAGCCTGTAGTTCAAAACCTTTGAAGCTCTCTTGACATGAGCAGATCTTCCCTTCTTCATCAGCAGCTGAGCCAGGTTTTGAGCCAGCAGTGTTTCCAAACAAATTAGCAGTAGTAGAAATAGTACTAGTAATACTGCCCACCCCTTTCCATCACTGGAAGGGTTTGGAAAGCAATCTTCCAGTAGAGCTGTGCCCATCGCACACAGAGCAGGCAGATGCAGAGAACATCTGTTTCAAAGGATGTGCCAGCAGGGCAGGCACTGTGACATCAAATGTCAGAGTACAAAAAGGCACCAGGAAACTTGCTGTAGGATCCTGTGAGGAGTGAACATTGTCCCTCCTGTGACCAGAGACACTGTTCAGTCTGTGTCACAGGAGCAACATGCATCCTCCATCCTGGTGTTCCTTGCCACTGCACACACACAGTCATGTGCATTCACCTCTACAAATACCAAGTTGCCAGTGACTAATATGAGTTCTTTAAATCTTGATGATGAATGGTTTTACATTCCCAAAGAGGAATGCTGTGTCTCACCACACATTTTTAATTGTCTTGTCTGTTTCTATAAAGCTGGGAGGATGGACTAACAAAAGTAACCTGGGTTGATTAAGGGCTGTGATTAAGGGCTCCTCAAACTCAGCTTAGAACTAGCTATTAGTACCCAAACCAGATGTAAAAGCTGCCTATACAAGGTGCCTATACAAGCCAGGTTGGAGCAAAACAGAAGCACACAGGTTTCTCTGAGCTGAGATGCACCGTCCCCTCTCCCAGTTGAACACAGCATGGTCTCAGGCACCACCAGCTCAGCAAGGATGCAGCCCCAGATGCCGTGGTGGTGTGGATGACAGCAGGGCATTTCTTAGTCTCTGATGCATCACGCAAGCTGGAGCCCAGAGACCAGCTCAGCTCAGAGCTATGGCGCATTACGAGAGCCTTCCTCGCTCCCCAGGGAAGCCAGCTCTGCTCCAAGCTGTGGGAAAACCACAACCAGACCCCATGTTTTAGGCTTTTACTGCCTGCCCAGCCACATCATCAGACTACCGCATTTTTAGCAAATGATCTAGACATCAGTGAATTCTCCAGATAATAAAAGACTGTCCTTCATCCTGCTACACCTCCTCTGAACGTGACCCCCCACCTAGACTGCAGCCCTTCAAGTTATCCTCCATTTGTTTGCTGGTGTGCTCCCTTAGATCTGCAGCTCGCTTTGATTATTTGCACATCTGGAAGTTGTCACATGCCTTTTCTGACCGTGACCATCTGAAATATTACCCAGCAGGACTTGAGGGGAGACACAGTAAGGAAACAAAAACATCCTACTTATAAGAACATGTGGCAGGAATTATCAAATGACACCATCCCAAAGGGTAGTGCTATATATCCAAGCAAAGACAAACTTCCTTTCCATCCCCTAAAGCCAGGACAATTTTTTCCCATAGTACCGACTGCAGAAATAAAACAATATTTCATACAAATACCTAAAGTATTTTTCATTAAACATTATGTTATGAAGGTTAGTTGTCTATTTCTAATGGAGAGAAAGTATTACTTTCATCCTCCAGCTTTCAGAACTGGAGAGCAGATCCTCCTCATACATGATTCTCAACAGAAAAACCTCCTCAGAATGGTTCAGTACCTGAGGTTTTTAGAATGCCTATTTCTGGTTTGCTTGTTGTCCTTATGGGCAGAGCACAGGTTCTTTGGTCAAGCTGGAATGAGGTATATTAAAAAAAAAATGAGATTAAAAAAGGTTGAAATATAGAATCAGAGCTTCTCAGCAATCCCATCAGAGGCAGTAGGGGCTCTGGAGAAGAGGAGGAAAGACCAAAATCAATGAAACTGTGCAGGTCGAAGCCCAGGAAAATCAAGAACAGCTTTTAGATTTGGTTTCTCATTCTTAACAAGATACAGAATTGAACAAATGAAGAATAAATGAAGCATGGAGAGCAATACAGCCCATACTGCTGCCGTCTGGCAGCTGTTAACCAGTTATGTTTTGGCCTTTGTCAAGAGTTTCTCCCTGAAATCAGAAAGCAGTGGGTTTCCCTCTGAACAGCTTGTTTGCTTACAGATCATTGGTCCAAAATATCATTGTTCTGGAGGAAAACAGGAACAACTATGTGCTCCCATGCATTGCTTCCAAACTCCGCTTCCCTGTGGGCAGCCAGCTGGAGGGGGGCAGTCTTTGTTGGGGACATGATACTAGTAGAAGTAGAACTGGTTATTCCATCAGTCCTCAGCCTCTGCATGTCTCCAGAGTCGAATCAGACCTTGGTGTATTGGCTTTGCTCCGTAGCTGTCACCATTACTTCTTCCTTTGGGGGTGCTTCATATTTGGTTGCACAGCACTATGATTTTTTCTTCTTAAACCAAGTGCCACTGGCTACTGAAGTAAATTTCTGACAAACCAAATATATCTTGATGAAACCCCAACATCCTAGAAGGAGCTCATGTAGTGCAGCAACGCTGGTTCCCAGGATCCTCTTGAAAGCGGATGGTCTTCTCCGATGTAGCCCGACAAAAATCTTGCACGGTCTCTGTTGGATGTGACAGCAGGTGACTCCCGGCCAGGGGCGGGGCAGGGAGCGCTGGTGTGGGCGCGGCCACGGAGGGGTCCCGCTGGTCCCGGAGCAGCCGCGCCCTGGTGCGCGCCGCGGTTCCTGCGCGCTCCCGCAGGGGGCACTGCAGCCCCGGCGGGCCCGAGCCGCGCGCACCCGCAGAGCTCTCGGGGCTGGCGCTGGAGGGAAGCTCCGAATTGCTGCTTCCAACAGCGCCGCAGCGGAGGGTGCAGAGGAGGAGCGGAATATCGGGTTTATTGGGATGGATATCGATCAGTTGTCAGCACACGCATCAGCAAGACTCAAACCGAAAATGTCAAATAGAAAAAAGAGGTATATGATCACTTCAGGAGTACGGGAGGAAAAGGGAAGGAAAAAAAATCACCAGGCTTTTGATAATACCTAACTAGTTTGCTCTACTGTGTTAAAGAAAACTGCTTTGACTTTCTTCTTTTGTTTCTGATTTTATGCTCTATTTAGTTTTCTCAAACAATGTGTTATAATGAAGACCAAAATAGTCCCATCCAGTAAATTTCTCTAATGAGTATTTTTTGTCGCAAGTATTACACAATTCATAGTAGTACCATTCAGATTACACATTTTTTTCTTTGCAGGAAACTGCAGCAGCAGTGCAGCAGTGCTGACGCCCTGGCCATGCAGGTCCTACCATGTCAGTACCTATAAAACTGAAAGTAGGACTATGCAAGGGATGGATGTGCTAAAGAAGCCATTTCTGTGTTACATGAAGGACTGATGCTGACTGCTGCTGACAGATTTTCTCTGGTAGAGATGCTGCTGCATGCACAAGACGACAAGACCTCACTAAGGAGGAGTAATGACCTTCATCCTGGTGCAGAAGCTCTCAGGATCTGAGAAGGACAAAGCTTCTCCAGGCAACATCAGACGTCTTCACCACATTGGGCATGAAAAGGTTTTTTCCTGTGTCCTCTTTCTTCCTTTCTTTTTTTTCTTCTTTTTTTTTTTTTTTTTTCCTTTCCTCCCCAATGCTATGAGGGTAACATATTCAAAAATCTTTACTTAGATGTCCAATAAAAGCAGCTGGTTTTGTTATTTTTATCACTCCCTCCTCTCTCTTGTATTCCTTGAAGTCTTCTGGCCTGTAAACCTTTGCTTTTTTCTTTCTTATCAAAAGACACAAAATAATCAAAGCCACTCCACCCAGTCCGTGCTTTCTGTGGAAAGAAGTTGTCTTCAAAAGGTTTTCTAGAGACCTAAAGGTGCATTCCCAGCACATCCTGTGGTCTGGGCTGAGAAAAAAAGCAGGAGAAATCCAAACCATCTTTCAGAAAAAAACCCCAAATCCAGCCTACTAGCCCACTCTACTGTACCAAAGGGATTCCACAACTGACATCCAGCTAGCAAGCACAATTTTAGGAATAAAGGGTAACTGTTTCACATCTCTGATTTCAGTGGAAGCATGCTTTGGGGCAGGAAAAAAAACAGCACTCCTTGCAGATGGTTTGAGAAAGTATTTTTCTGTTGTTCCACTTAGCTCTGACCAGCAGCAGAAGAGAGATCTAAAAATCATATCTTCCATGCTTGCTTTTTAATTGGTCGGAGGGTGGGATGTGTCTTTTTTTTTCCCCAATACCACAAGTACACAGAAAAGGTAGATGATGTGGGTCTGTACAATAGGAATTGCACTAGGGAAAAGCCCTTTGGAACAAAGTGAAAGTCTAATATTTCAATTTTCTCATTACAGGGAAAAAATGAGGATGGAAGTGAAAATTCCCCTCTGCACAAAAATGGACTGGTGGGAGAGCAGCTTCGGCTACTCCCTTATGGCTGGGGTCTCCCACACTGTTAGAAAAGGATTAGGAAAACAGATGAGAAGGAAATCAAGGGAAGAGACATAAGGCAAAACCTTGCTAGTGAAGAAAGGGTGCTGAACTAATTCAGAAGGGATGGAGGAAGGAGAAATGGAGTCACCCAAAATTACTTAGGAATTAAAAACTTAACAGTTCCCTAAAAACAACTTTGTGGAAACTAATTCCCTCATTAGTTGAGCGTATCTATCTAAATGTCCGAACTCTATCAGCAGTTTACTCTATCCCTTGATGAAATTCCACATTTGTGTCTCCTCCCCCAAAATATTTTATCTGTGATTTAGGCACAACATGAGTTTCCACAGACCTGTTCACCAGTGAACTCTAGAGCTACCACCCAGACCAGTATGGACCAGGACTTAGAAATATTTCCTAGTCTTGGGCTTAAATCTTCATTGCTGCCTCCCCCAGACACTTTCTTTGATAACAGATAGAGCCATTCTGCATCACTCTGTGGACACCCTCACCTCACTCTTATCAGGGAAGAACCTCAAGCTCCTTATTTATTCCAAATTGTGATGCTGGGAGTGAAAGGCCCAAGTACCCACTCCCTTCTTTCTAGCAGTCCTGGGCACCAGAGGAGTCACACTTTTTGTCCATCTCCATTCACTTAAGCAAAAGAACAACTGAGCTCCCTGGTATCTCCTGAGGCTCCCAGAGACACCTCCCCAGCATTAGTGGGCACCATAAGACCATGTAGGAGAGATCAATAGAGCAGGAATCAGAGGAACAAAGGGAAAAAAAAACCATAAAAGATGAAGAATCCTAAAAAAAAAAACGTTACTGATGGGGAGGGGGAGAGAAGAAAGAGAATCTAAAAGAAAAGTTGTCTAAAGAACAGTGCATCAAAAGAGATGAACTCAAAAAAGTTCACAGATTTTAGGTTATGCATTCCTCTCAGCTAAAAAGGTAGAAAAGTAAGTCACATTAAATATGTCATTGCCACTCATCTTTTAAAAATGGAAGGGGTACAGAAATAAAAAGGTGGATAGAACAGATAATGTGCATAATGAAATGCCTCATTTATGTGATACCCACACTGAAGGAGCAGCTGCCAGGTTAAGAGGAAGGGTGGGAAATAGTAAGTACCCCCTTTGAAAGATGACATCTGTGATGAATCTAACAAGATATTTCAAAATCCAGTCAAATCAAAAAGAAAGCCAATGAAGGCAAATGCAGCAGATATATTTTGGGAGCAAAGTACAATAAAAATTGTGCAAATGCCACTAACAAGGTAACATTTACCATCGTGTCTTAATATTGTTTGATATTTACTGTCCATGTCCACACTTGTAAATAAGGACTATCATCTAGCATTTGAGCAGGTTCTCCGAGTTTATTATCTGGACAATTTTTTCTTTGCAATTTACACATACAGATCCCTCACAGCAAATAGTGATGATGGTACTCATTCTAATTCAAGTGTTTGTGTTAAAGAACCAGGCCAGCAGATTCCTCACTCTCACATAAAGATACCACCAGAAAAAAAAAGGACTGCTAGTGCTGCACAGGTGGAATAAAAAATAATAATGAAAAAAGAAAGATCTTGGGAAAAGAGAAAAATGGTCTGAAAAAAGACAATGCTGTTCAAGAGACAACTCAAGGCACCTCACTGACCCAAGAAGAGTCAGCTACACACAAAGGGGAGCAACCATCTATGCTAGACTGCACAGGATCTGGGCATCACTGTGCCACATAAACTGCCAAAGTTCAGTAGAGGCAATCTACTGCAAAATGGGCAACTCCTGTAGTTGTGTGCATGGGCAGAAGTACAATAACAATCCTCTGACCTCCTCCTGTAAAACCCTGGTGGGAGTCCTGCAAGAATCTTCTCCAAGAAATTCATAAGAACCCCTGGCCCAGAGGAGAATAATAAAATCACTCAACACTTCAGAGCAAACCAGTGAGAAAACCAAAGGGGGCTGTGATGTTGCAATATTCATTTATATTAGGCACATATTATTGTAGTGAGTGCAGCAGCCTGGTCAAAAATAAAGAGATAAATCAAAGCAAGGAAGATTCTTTTTAGATATTAGGGAAACAAAACTTCATTGTTTCAGAGATAATGATTGCCTGGAGAGACTCTGCAACCCTCAAGTTGATGTATATACAAACAAAACACTTTCAATTGTACTTTCAATACCACTTGAGGACTCCACAGTCAGCAACAGCATAAGGAGAGGAATCCAACCTCAGAGAACTCATCCTCTCTTCCTCTTCACCTCTTTAATATTGGGACTTCAGCATATCTTCAATTCACAGGAGAATAAAGCAATCTGTTCATCATAGTCAGATCAAAAGGCAGACTGGTGTGAGTCACAATCACTTAGCAACTTGCGTAAATGAATTGTGGACACAGAATATGTTTAAATAATTTGCTGATAATTTCCCTTGAACATGTTGGGATTAAAACCTTATTTTCTTTAAATCTCTGTGGCTATTAAAATTCTTTTAGCAAAATTCCTATGTTTTATGGCCCTGTTATTATAAGTCCAGTGTTATGCACCTACTATAATAGGGGCAGTGTTAGTTCTATGCATGATGTCTTTAGCTAGAAAAGACAAAAAACATGTCAGTTTCAAAACCTAAATTCAAATTATTTATTTCTATGCATGCTGTTATTCACCATGCATAAAAATATATAATTGGAAGAGTTCCAAATAAATCTCTGGCTTTTCCAACTCCTAGTTCCCATTACATATCATAAACAGCCTTTCCTGACTTAGATTACCTGCTTTGGCTTTCATTTTTTTTTTCTTAAAAAAACACCCTAAATTAATTCCTACAAGTCTTGATTTCTGGAACTGGTTGTTGCCCTCCTATTTTTTTATTTCTTAGGAGACTATCTGGCATTTATGTCTTGTGAAATTTGAAAAAAGCAACCTCAGATATTTTATTATTATTCGGTATTGCTTTCTAGATGAAAAAAATGTTGTTGTTGGGTTTTAAGGTGCCAGTCACAGTTGATCTTGCCTGATTTTTCAGGTTTTTATTCCAGCTCAGCATGGCTGTGGCCAACAGGCTGGCAATTCACCAGCTGCATTCTGCCTCTCTTGCTCCTAATTATTCAGCTCTCCAGTTCTCCTCCCTTGTTGGTTCTGTTCTGGTCACCACAATTAATTTCCATTTTTTAGTCCTGTGTTCACCTTCAACTCATTAGGTTTTGGCAGGTCTCCACTACTGTTTTGGCTCAGCATTTGCAATTTAACTTATCACTATTGTAAGCCCCTTTATCTCCCCCTTTGCTTTTCTAGGGTTGAAGGACTGTTTTTTTACTAGCTTCTTACAGAAGAATGGGTGAATATTTTACTGTTGTCAGGTAGGTGCCAGGGCATCTTCTGCCTCTCCCATCAGGCATTTTCCTTCACAGGCTGATCTGGGAGCACAAAACCATCTGAAGTGCGTAGCACCATCAAACACTTCATCATGTGGGCTTTAGAGCTGTTTTATGTACAAGGATGTTTGGGGAAAGATGCTGAAGAACCCCGACTCTCAGATGAAAGTTTCAAGCTCCAACCAGTTGTTTTAAGGACAATTACAATTAATATCTCACATGGGGGTTTTAAGCTTCTGGGCAGAGCCAGGAGGCACTGACTGATGGCTTTTCCCTAGAAGACAAGAAATATGGTCCCTTCAGAGTGATTTTCTCTCTTGGTCCATTTTTCCTCAGCAGATTGTGGCCTCACTGACATTTTTAATTGGTAAATTGTTGTGTAACCAAAGTTATACTGCAACTGTTTGGTTACTGTACAAACATGCCTTTATCTGAGACAATCTTAATTCTTGAAGTGGATCTTTGTATAAATTTGGAAACAAAAATTTTGCTTTTCTCTATGGGGAAGGAAAAGGAAGTTTGTGCCTGCTTGGAGTTTCCAGTCCCAGTATTGTATCACTCACTGCCTGATGACAGTGATGAGATGAAGTACCAGAAGATCGTAGACAAACCTTTTAGAAATCCTCTAGTAGTAGGATTGATTTTGTTTGGGCCAAGTTCACTCATATGTAACAGTGGAGTTGTATCACTTGGAGCAAGCTCAAATGAAACCTTAACACAGCTCCCTGACTACTTTGACATCCTTATTAGTAATGCCTGGTTTTACTTTAGAGACATCATGTTAAATCCTGTGCAAATACAGGGAGAGACAGCCATTCAATACAGACTTCATATTTCTTGAAAGGAAATGTCCTGGATTTGGCTAGGATAGATTTCACTTTCTTCCTAGTAGCTGGTGCAGTGCTGTGGTTTGCATTTAGCATGAGATACTGTTGGTAAGACACTGATGCTTTCGGTGTTGTGGAGCAGGTCTTACCCTAAGGGAAGGACTTTCCAGTTTCCCATGTTCTGCCAGGGAGCACAAGAAGCTGAGAGGGAACATCCTGAGGACGGCTGACCTGACCTGACCTGGCCAAAGGGATATTCGATACCATGGAACACCATGCTCAGTACAGAAACTGGGGGAGTTGGTCAAGAGGAGCTGATCACTGTTCAGGGGACTGAGCATCGGTCAGCGGGTTGTGAGCAATTGCATTGTGCATCACTTGTCTGTCTTGGGTGGAGGATTTTATTCCTTCCTCTCTTGCTTTCATTTTCATTAAGATTACTGTTATTATTAATATAAATTATTTCAATTATTAATTTTTCTTAAATTAACCCATGAGTTTTACTTTTTCCTGTTTTTCTCCCAGTCCCACTGGAGGTAGAGGAGAGTGAACAAGCAGCTGCAGGGTACTTAGTTGCCAGATAGTGTTAAACCATCAGGAAAAAACTAGAATAAGTACAGAATGGGTTCAGGAGTACCAATGCTCCATGACTTTTTATAGACCAGTTGGTGTTGCAAAGTGATTTGGAAAAAAAAAAGAAAATATTTCTTAGGGTGAAGTTGCATGAAATGCCTAATGCTTGAATTTGAAACATTAGGTATTTGAAGCCAGTGATTCTTTGAAGCAGACAGCGGTATCTAATTAGTTAACTACTAAGACAAAGGAGGCAATATACCAGTTGATGCAATTGGTGGCAGCAGGAGTTTGGAAATAAATACCTCTATTTGGCAGTGAGAAGTGAAGCAGAGCTCAGATTTCTGTTGATTGCCTGGCCCCAAGCTCATGTCTCAGAGCTCACATTTCTGTGGTAAAATTAAATCTCAGTTTAAGATCTGTGATTCACTGCAGCTACTTACTAAAATTCATCTGACCTCCCTATGTTGTGAATATTTTGAGTTGACCTGCATGGAGCTCTTGCTAAGATCTTGATAGGACACAGCTCTGATGGGGAATTTCTATAAAAGCTTAGTAGAATTGTGCTAACAAAAACAGAGACACTTTAAAGCAGTAATTTTCATCCTAGCTAGAAACCAGAAACACAGTAGTATATGAAAACAATGAACAAACAGAAACCCCAAACCTCAAAAAACCTCAACTGAGCAGATTATAGGGAACAGCCATTCATGGATTTGTAATACATTTTGTACTGGGTTCACTCAGATTGCCTCTTTAAAGATGCTGCATTCCTGGTTGTGGCTGCACCAGGCTACTGATAGAGCTGGTGGAGAAGGCAGCCCAGCTCCCTTCTGCCCAGAGCTGCTGTGTGCAACTGTCCTGTCCCTAATGGCACCAGTGCAGGTGGTTTTCCAATGCTCAGTGAGATGTCTCTGGTATTAAGGCATTCAAGTTGATTGTCTCCTTGTATCTATGACCATCCCACTTTGTGTGTGCGTGTTTAGGACTCATAGTCCCTTTGAAACAAGATTCTCAATATCAAACCGAAGTCAGCACGACAGATGGTAGTAAAGTTGGCTGTCCTGAGTCTATTCTGTGCATTGCTAAAAAGGCTTGTTTGCCATGTGCACCCTACCATGCTCTGGAGGTATCAGCATTTTGTCATTTGACTTAGTTCCCATCCTTTTTTTTTCTACTCTGAGATTCTGTCTCACTATCCTTATATCACCTCTATCAGCCAACAGTGTTGTTTCTTAGGCCAAGGAGATTTCTGGTTCCAGTTCAGATACAGCTTCAGGAGCTCCATGTCTACTGTCTCACAGGCAGCATCAACACATGCTCATAAATCTGTCAACAGGTCTGTGTGTGAGTAAGCTCAGAAGTGGACACACAACAGCATCCCCAAACAGAGCCCTGGAATTAAAATGACAGCTTGCTGTCATTTGTGTCCCTACAGAAGCTTTACTGCACAGACCACTCCCAAAGCATCACCTTTTCGGCTTAAAATGCTGCCTTGCGTCGCAAGTGACGGCAAGGAGAAAGAAGCACTGTCCTTCCTATTCAGCAAGTGCAGCCTGCTGTTCTCAGGCAGCTTTGCTCATGTCCATTCCTAAGGAAGCGCAGTCCAGTCCATCGGCTCTGGGGCAGCGGCTGAATCGCCGCTCGGGCTGCGCTGTTACACAGCAGCGGGGCCTGCCTTAAAGAAAGGTTTGCTCATGCCATGGTGAGCGAGCGGGAAAGGTCTCTCTGCTGCTAGCTTGATAAAAAGAAAAGAAAAAGTAAATGATTATCAATAAAGTGTGTTTGATTAGGTGTCACTGAGAGAAAGAAAATGCCATTTCATGTCACTTTTTAGAAAGCACAAGGTGTGTAACTTTTGGGGATCATTTTGCTCTTGGCTAATCTTCAGATTCAATATTAAAATCTCAAACTTCCCAAAGGAAAGAGATTCTGCATCTTTTAATGAAAGATAAAACAACAATATAAACATACACAAATTTACAGAGAAAGGATCAACTTTAATACATCTGGAGTAAAAGGTGTTCTTTTTTTTAAATATGGTATAAAAATAAATGCAAGAAACATTAACAGAGAATATACAGACAACAGACAAAGACACAGGCTTTCTTTCTCAATGTGAATACATCAGTGAAATGAAACCTTCTGTGCTAATTTATTGTGCAATAAATGTGATGCCATATGTATATTTATTAATATATGCATTTTTTACATTTCTTCCAGTTTTTGATTGACGTATTTTTTTAATAAACTGTGCCTAGCAGAAGCTTTTTTTTCACTGTACTTGAGCTTGCAGAAAATAAAAAGACACAGATCCAGCTTGATATGAAGGAGGAAGTGAGCAGACAGTTTTCGAAATGGAGGCATCGAAAGGCTAGAGAGTCCCTCGGAGTCTGTAATGCCTTAGTATACACAAAAGAAAACAAGTCAGGTCCTTGCTCATGCAACATCTTGTTCTACTGTCCTCTGAGTCAGGCAATCAGTGAGCTACAAAGTATGTATAATGATTTGAGTCTGCTTCCATGCTACAAGGTGATCCTTTTAGTAGGACTGCACTAGACTGGTTAACCTCTTTGATGTGAGCGATTTCCCCTGAGGAAAAGATAAAAACAAAAAACAAAAACAGAAAACAGAGGCATGATCACTGCAAACCTGTTCATCAGCAACCACTCAGTGTTGCCACATCACTCTCAAATAACTAGGGGCACCAACTGGAGTCTGTCAAATCTTAAACCACAGGAAGTCCTTACACTTAAACACCTGCACTGCCAGCCAGCCAGATTGTTTCACAGAATAAGCCAGCAAATTTAAAGGCCATTTTTGAACAAGATTGGTTTTGGCTGATGAAAAATTGATGCTGAAGTTTTTGCTATCAGTCACACCCAGAACTTGAAGGGCTACCACAAGCAGGAGTGCATTGTGCTGCAAAGATGAATGTGCAAACTGCAGTAGCTCTGTCACAGAGTACACAAAAGCTACTTTTGAGTTAAGGTAGGAAAGTAAGAGGTGGATTGCATATATGTAGGAAAGCAGCTTTTCCATGAACACAGTTATAGGTTTGTTGAGACCATATTTACTATTTATAAGGAACATTGGTCAGGTATATTACATGTGACTGCATAACACTGCTTTGAAGGTGTTGGATTTCCAAATTGTTGTTTTCCTCATCATTCCTCCTGTTGCAAGGATGTGGTTTCAATTGTTTAACAAGTTCTTTTAATATGGTGTAATGACTGTCCCACAAGAGCTAGGTCTACAGCATGAAGAAGATGGTGTAAGGTATGTCACTCTGGTATACTTCAGGCAGATTAGAGCTTTATCTGAGCCAGACAGAAACCACAGAACAGCAATTAGCTCTCCTACGGCCACATAAAAGGAGTTAGCTCTCCAAGTGCCATCCTACTGTGGCTCTGATCCAACAGAGGCAGAGCTGGCACAGCAAGCTGACATCACAGGCATACCCTGACAATGTAACACAAATATATCATAAAGCATTAAATAGAAAATGGCTCTAACTCACCAGTTAGATATTTAATACTTACATTTATTATATTGTTCACTTTAATTGCCCAATTCAGAAATATCAAACTGGTTTCAAGGAGAATACAGTAAAAAAATACTGTAACTATGGAGAGATGCTTAATTTTCTGCAGTAAATGAACATATTCTGCCATATTAATAAATTGTTAAGCCATCTGCAGTATTATAACTCAGTGGAATTACACAATTTTATGTCTATTGTCATTATCAATTAAATTTAAACTCACAGGGATCTGTAAGTTGGTCTTGAGCATTTGCTCAAATGCAATCTATCAGAGTGGGTCTCCATAAAAGGAAGAATAACTATTTTATTCTTTGTACTGTGAATTACAAGTTGAACAAATTAGGATTAATACTTCCCTTACAACATAATTTGAAAGGGAACTCATGATTTATACTGTTGGGTTAGACTGGTCATCCATCAGGTTCTCCATATCACCTGACAGTATTATTACCCACGTCTTTGAAAGATGGAAAGTCTCCTTCCTGGCACTCTGTCTTCCCTGTATCTGCCACTTTCTATGTACATTAAATTCACACCTTCTTCATACTTTCTAACCCTTAAATTATGTTTTCCTCTAATGCAGCAGGTAAGCTGTTATATAGTAAGACATCTTTTCTTTTTCAAATAGTCAAAAGAGCCTCAACAGCATTGTGGCCTTGGAACACAATTTAAAACATTAAAAGCATTTCTGAGATTAATGTTTTGTTTGACAATTTTGTTAGACAGTTCAGGACTTTTGATGCTAGACATAATCTCAGAAAATATTGAACATATGCTTATCTTTGCTTTTCATTAGGTTCTTTGCACTTAAGTTCACAGGTGTACAAGTCTGGTTACTTTCTGTAAACATGTATGAGTTCCCTTTAGTACTGAACTGCATAACCCACTTAATTAAAATATTAAAACCGAGAGTTCTCTATTAGTTACAATTTGCTCAATACTACACTGGAAAGCTGCATAAATGCTTTTTGTGGTATAAAATCTGTGAAATAATTTTTTATTATTATTTGTAACAACTATTTAAGAGTTTCAAAATTTCTGGAATTTCTAGATGGACCACAAACAAATTTTAGCATCTCAGGAATGACTTATGTTATCACATAAAATAGGAAGTCCTGACATAAAATCAGGCTAAAAGGTAGTTATTAGTTGATCTGATTTGTGTGATCATTTTCTACATATTGTTTGAATTTCCCCCTAGAGACACAGTAAGATGTCATGACAATTTTTTCCTGTGTTCCACATAACTTGCTCCCTGTGTATTGCTGATCTTTGGATATTTTTTTCTCCAAAGCCCTACAGTGACCACTGGATCACTGGATGATAGCCCCTTCCTTCAACTCCCTTCCCTGCCTCAGAGAAACCTCCATCTGAACAACAACTACAACAAATGGCCTTTTTTCCTGCCTTAGGAATTCTAATTTTTCACAAAGTTGGAAAAGTGACAGCTTAGAAGATACACCTTCCTTAAGAGATCTTCTTAAATGCTTATTCTGAATTATATTAAGTTTTCTGATTAGGAAAATAAGCTTTTAATACACAGCCCCAGATACAGAATTATCACATCTTCTTATTAGATCTGCAGGGACTTCCTATTTTCCACTATACAAAATATTCCTTTCAAACTCTGTTCCAGAGTATACTTTTACTTTAGCTCTCTGTGGTAGAGTTTCATAATGACTGCTTCTAGGAGATTTCCAGATTTACTTAATTTACAGACTGATATAAAGATCAGCCATTGTGGGTCATAATTTAAGAGCTGAGCCTAACTATTTCTTTCAGATACAATGTTAATAGCATTTCTGTAAGACAGATTTTGATTTGGGAAGCTGCATCTAACATGGCAGTTTTCAGAAGTGTAGCATATGAAGATGTTTCCTGTGCTAATGAGATTAAAGAAAATTGGGGAGGAGGGGCGAATCAGAAGTAGTAAATGTTTATCTGAACAATGAAAAGGAGATCCTTAATATTTTCAATATATTCTTGCCATCAACATTTAGAAGCATATGGCTAAATTCTAAAGATGATTAGGATTTTTTTTGGCTATATTAGTGCACTTTGGACAGCTATTTAAGAATTTTACTAATGATGCAAATGCCAAAATGGAATCCTGCACACACACCCTGACAAGGGAGTCAGAGTATGAGAAGGCAGCAGAGCAGGTGGAGTGACTAGGTACATCTAAAAGTATAATATCAATTGGCCTCAGCATTCAGCCCCTATTTGAACATACTAACTGCTTGACATGGAGTTTTCAGCTTTACTTCTAGCGAATTTAGGGGGCAAAATTGTAAAGCTGTGTACAGATGCTGCTAAATACAGTTGTGCTGACTGACCCATTTATGCAGCATGACCCTAACACCTCAAATGATCCAGGAAAAAAGTCAGCAACAACCTCCTTACACATCTGGCTTAAAAGAAATCAACATGAAATGTCTACAGGCATTGGAGTGCAAATTTATGGTAGAGAAAGATCAGCTCTTTTCCTTTTAGAAGATTAATTATCTTCCTTTCTGCTATGCAACCTCAACTGTTCCTTCTTCATGTTCCTTTATTGCCAGTGCAGGTGCTACTCCCCAGGACCTATACTGGTAGCAGTAGAAAAGAGAACTCCATGCATCTGATGGGGAAGGAGAAGTAGAGTCCCACTGTGAGCAAAATGAGATGTGGGGCGAGAAGCAGCCCTCCTTGGTCTCAGTGCTCCCCATCTGCTCACATGTGAAACACCTGCAGCCCACTCTCAGCTCAGCCAGATCAGCAGGGAAAGCTTCCAGGTGACATTGCAGGGCACTACCCACAGAGCTGGGGGGTAAACAGCCCCTGACAGGAGCACATCTGGAGCGACATGGGAGAAGAAGCAGTGAATCCCTTTCCATGGTGAGGCAGCCCTTGCTCTACCTGCACAAGGGAATTGCTTCACACTGCTCTGGGGTTCAAATTCTGCTTCAGCTTCCACAGCAGCACAGGATGCTGCTGTCAGTCATCTGTGCAGGTGTATTTCTCTTTTAGATGTGAGGAAGGGGACAAGGCTAATATTTACTGAATTTGGGGAACAAGTAGTCAGCACAGCTGCAGTGCTAAGTGGTTACACGTGCAGGGAAATCCTTCTGCCTCTGGCTCAGATTTTCAGCCTTTTGTTCCTTTCTCATTAGGCCCAAACTGTTTCCTGCAATGATCTGAAGCAGGAGGCAGTGGCTGAACAACTGCTTTCCTGTTTTGGCTCACTCCAAATCCAGTGACATCCATTTCTTTCTCCTTTTGCACTTTGCATTTACTGATGAGCTGCTCTCATTTGTGATTGACCTAAAACCTCTTGCCAGATGGGGTAGTTTGAATTTGAATAACCATCTCAAATGTAGGCTTCCAAGGAACTGATGCACAAGAAAAAATTTTTTTAGTATTTTGTCCTGGACCTGACTCCTCAAGTTTCCATACCTCTCTGTGGTTCTCATTCCTGCAAATAGACTAAGAATTAGGTAAATTTTTGTCAGCTGGAAGATGGAAGATGCTGGCCCAGTACCTGAGCAGTCTGTGCTGCCTCCTCACTTGGATGACCCTGGTTGTGGAAGTGTCACTCCTAAGCTCCTCTCTTCCAGCACAGAGCACAGCAGCTTAGCTCCAGTCACTGCAGAACAGCACAAGGAGGACTTTCCTCACTGGCATGTGCTTTAAAATTCTCCTCTGTGGGCACAGTTCTTAAAAAAACTCCTTAAACTAGGGGTCTTTACAAATTAGCAGGCCAAAATAAAAATTTCAATTATTTATTTGTTCTTTTTGTTCAAATATAAGACATCTCTTCCTGAAATGGAGGCCTTCATTTCTACAATTAATTATTATTTTCATTCTTGTTTTGTATTTGTCAAATAAGTAGCTTTCTGATTTATATTTCTTCTGACTAACTGGTTTTTTGTTTAATTTTTGGGAATAACCTGTAAGTAAATCCAGAATGAGATTCCAGAGCTGAAACTGCATTGAGTTTCTTGGATAATGATATACTTGAGAAAAATCTAGCCTTTGGCAGGGTTTCAGGACTAGATGGACTTTTGGTCNTGTTCCAGAGTATACTTTTACTTTAGCTCTCTGTGGTAGAGTTTCATAATGACTGCTTCTAGGAGATTTCCAGATTTACTTAATTTACAGACTGATATAAAGATCAGCCATTGTGGGTCATAATTTAAGAGCTGAGCCTAACTATTTCTTTCAGATACAATGTTAATAGCATTTCTGTAAGACAGATTTTGATTTGGGAAGCTGCATCTAACATGGCAGTTTTCAGAAGTGTAGCATATGAAGATATTCCCTGTGCTAATGAGATTAAAGAAAATTGGGGCGGAGGGGCGAATCAGAAGTAGTAAATGTTTATCTGAACAATGAAAAGGAGATCCTTAATATTTTCAATATATTCTTGCCATCAACATTTAGAAGCATATGGCTAAATTCTAAAGATGATTAGGATTTTTTTTGGCTATATTAGTGCACTTTGGACAGCTATTTAAGAATTTTACTAATGATGCAAATGCCAAAATGGAATCCTGCACACACACCCTGACAAGGGAGTCAGAGTATGAGAAGGCAGCAGAGCAGGTGGAGTGACTAGGTACATCTAAAAGTATAATATCAATTGGCCTCAGCATTCAGCCCCTATTTGAACATACTAACTGCTTGACATGGAGTTTTCAGCTTTACTTCTAGCGAATTTAGGGGGCAAAATTGTAAAGCTGTGTACAGATGCTGCTAAATACAGTTGTGCTGACTGACCCATTTATGCAGCATGACCCTAACACCTCAAATGATCCAGGAAAAAAGTCAGCAACAACCTCCTTACACATCTGGCTTAAAAGAAATCAACATGAAATGTCTACAGGCATTGGAGTGCAAATTTATGGTAGAGAAAGATCAGCTCTTTTCCTTTTAGAAGATTAATTATCTTCCTTTCTGCTATGCAACCTCAACTGTTCCTTCTTCATGTTCCTTTATTGCCAGTGCAGGTGCTACTCCCCAGGACCTATACTGGTAGCAGTAGAAAAGAGAACTCCATGCATCTGATGGGGAAGGAGAAGTAGAGTCCCACTGTGAGCAAAATGAGATGTGGGGCGAGAAGCAGCCCTCCTTGGTCTCAGTGCTCCCCATCTGCTCACATGTGAAACACCTGCAGCCCACTCTCAGCTCAGCCAGATCAGCAGGGAAAGCTTCCAGGTGACATTGCAGGGCACTACCCACAGAGCTGGGGGGTAAACAGCCCCTGACAGGAGCACATCTGGAGCGACATGGGAGAAGAAGCAGTGAATCCCTTTCCATGGTGAGGCAGCCCTTGCTCTACCTGCACAAGGGAATTGCTTCACACTGCTCTGGGGTTCAAATTCTGCTTCAGCTTCCACAGCAGCACAGGATGCTGCTGTCAGTCATCTGTGCAGGTGTATTTCTCTTTTAGATGTGAGGAAGGGGACAAGGCTAATATTTACTGAATTTGGGGAACAAGTAGTCAGCACAGCTGCAGTGCTAAGTGGTTACACGTGCAGGGAAATCCTTCTGCCTCTGGCTCAGATTTTCAGCCTTTTGTTCCTTTCTCATTAGGCCCAAACTGTTTCCTGCAATGATCTGAAGCAGGAGGCAGTGGCTGAACAACTGCTTTCCTGTTTTGGCTCACTCCAAATCCAGTGACATCCATTTCTTTCTCCTTTTGCACTTTGCATTTACTGATGAGCTGCTCTCATTTGTGATTGACCTAAAACCTCTTGCCAGATGGGGTAGTTTGAATTTGAATAACCATCTCAAATGTAGGCTTCCAAGGAACTGATGCACAAGAAAAAATTTTTTTAGTATTTTGTCCTGGACCTGACTCCTCAAGTTTCCATACCTCTCTGTGGTTCTCATTCCTGCAAATAGACTAAGAATTAGGTAAATTTTTGTCAGCTGGAAGATGGAAGATGCTGGCCCAGTACCTGAGCAGTCTGTGCTGCCTCCTCACTTGGATGACCCTGGTTGTGGAAGTGTCACTCCTAAGCTCCTCTCTTCCAGCACAGAGCACAGCAGCTTAGCTCCAGTCACTGCAGAACAGCACAAGGAGGACTTTCCTCACTGGCATGTGCTTTAAAATTCTCCTCTGTGGGCANATTATTATTTTCATTCTTGTTTTGTATTTGTCAAATAAGTAGCTTTCTGATTTATATTTCTTCTGACTAACTGGTTTTTTGTTTAATTTTTGGGAATAACCTGTAAGTAAATCCAGAATGAGATTCCAGAGCTGAAACTGCATTGAGTTTCTTGGATAATGATATACTTGAGAAAAATCTAGCCTTTGGCAGGGTTTCAGGACTAGATGGACTTTTGGTCTGGCACAGTAGGGTACACAAGTTTTACCTATTCATATAGTAAAATTTCATGATTAACAGATGAAATTATTTATGTGCTTTGTTCCTCTATAAAAGGCATAGGTTTTAACCTGAAAAGAGATTACACTTTTTAAACATCTAGAAAATCTATGACCCACTGGTAAGAACTGAGGAAGCTACTTTTATGAGTTTTAATTTCCAACTCTAGGCAGTAATTCTCAATGTCATGTTAAGGGACATTGGATTGAAACTCAGTGAAAATGTGCTGTGTTCAATGGCCTTTGCATTTCAAATGTCATGCATGAAATGGTCTATTGTTACTGCTTTGGAGGGGGAAAAAAACAAAGGACTCTGGTCAGCAAGTTCTTCCAGGTAAGTGGCAGAAGACAGATAGTTTGATCGCTTACTATTAATATATGAAGAACTGAACTTGGTCTGTTTTGTACTGGCTGTATTTTCCTAAGACCTCACAAACATACAAGCACCTCTTTTTTGTGTGTTCTGTGTAACTGTGACAGATGAAATGCTAACACTGATGGTGGTGTCTGGAGTCATGGCACCAAGGCATGAGCATGGAGTGGCTCCCCCACAGCTCCAATGACTGACCCATTTATGCAGCATGACCCTAACACCTCAAATGATCCAGGAAAAAAGTCAGCAACAACCTCCTTACACATCTGGCTTAAAAGAAATCAACATGAAATGTCTACAGGCATTGGAGTGCAAATTTATGGTAGAGAAAGATCAGCTCTTTTCCTTTTAGAAGATTAATTATCTTCCTTTCTGCTATGCAACATCAACTGTTCCTTCTTCGTGTTCCTTTATTGCCAGTGCAGGTGCTACTCCCCAGGACCTATACTGGTAGCAGTAGAAAAGAGAACTCCATGCATCTGATGGGGAAGGAGAAGTAGAGTCCCACTGTGAGCAAAATGAGATGTGGGGCGAGAAGCAGCCCTCCTTGGTCTCAGTGCTCCCCATCTGCTCACATGTGAAACACCTGCAGCCCACTCTCAGCTCAGCCAGATCAGCAGGGAAAGCTTCCAGGTGACATTGCAGGGCACTACCCACAGAGCTGGGGGGTAAACAGCCCCTGACAGGAGCACATCTGGAGCGACATGGGAGAAGAAGCAGTGAATCCCTTTCCATGGTGAGGCAGCCCTTGCTCTACCTGCACAAGGGAATTGCTTCAGCACTGCTCTGGGGTTCAAATTCTGCTTCAGCTTCCACAGCAGCACAGGATGCTGCTGTCAGTCATCTGTGCAGGTGTATTTCTCTTTTAGATGTGAGGAAGGGGACAAGGCTAATATTTACTGAATTTGGGGAACAAGTAGTCAGCACAGCTGCAGTGCTAAGTGGTTACACGTGCAGGGAAATCCTTCTGCCTCTGGCTCAGATTTTCAGCCTTTTGTTCCTTTCTCATTAGGCCCAAACTGTTTCCTGCAATGATCTGAAGCAGGAGGCAGTGGCTGAACAACTGCTTTCCTGTTTTGGCTCACTCCAAATCCAGTGACATCCATTTCTTTCTCCTTTTGCACTTTGCATTTACTGATGAGCTGCTCTCATTTGTGATTGACCTAAAACCTCTTGCCAGATGGGGTAGTTTGAATTTGAATAACCATCTCAAATGTAGGCTTCCAAGGAACTGATGCACAAGAAAAAATTTTTTTAGTATTTTGTCCTGGACCTGACTCCTCAAGTTTCCATACCTCTCTGTGGTTCTCATTCCTGCAAATAGACTAAGAATTAGGTAAATTTTTGTCAGCTGGAAGATGGAAGATGCTGGCCCAGTACCTGAGCAGTCTGTGCTGCCTCCTCACTTGGATGACCCTGGTTGTGGAAGTGTCACTCCTAAGCTCCTCTCTTCCAGCACAGAGCACAGCAGCTTAGCTCCAGTCACTGCAGAACAGCACAAGGAGGACTTTCCTCACTGGCATGTGCTTTAAAATTCTCCTCTGTGGGCA
>WBNQ01008356.1:0-28892 GCA_013401375.1 Spizella passerina
GGAGGTGCAGCACCTTGGGAATCACGGGCAAGAGTGAGAATGCACACGTGCTTGCAAATACAAGTGCACAGTGTACGTGCATGAAGGACGTGCACATTCCACATGTGAAATCAATAAAAGAGTGAGCTTTATTCTGATTCACACCTCTTGCCTCACAAACCACTACTCTTCATGCAATCAGCAACAGTCCAGCAATAGTTGGTTCCCTTTTCAGAGTCTCATCTAAGTCCTTGTATGCAGTTTATTCAACAGACTCAGTCACTTTCTTTCCCATTTCCTCAATTGTAATTGCTTTTACGGACCACATGTACTGGGAAAAAAGAAAGGAAAAAAAAAAAGAAAAAAGAAAAAAGGAGGAGAAAAGAAAAAAGGAGGAGAAAAGGAAAAAAGAAAGAAAAATAAAGAAAAAAGAAAGAAAAAGAATGAAAAAGAAAGCTTGAGAAAAATATATTTCATTAAAGCCTCACGAAGTAAAAAAATACTTATTTCTGTTGCAATTGCCATGATCTCTCCCCACTGTCCTCCTTGTCATGCCAGGTTCAAGGAAAAGGAACAAATCATTCCTGGACTGGTTTACCACTGAATTAAACTTGCCAAAAAACCCAAACCATCTCAGAACAAATGGTAGCAAAATACAAAATACAGCAACAGCAAGAAGTGATCAGGCAAATATAGAAGCAACGAACTCAATGTTAAAAGCTCAGGAATGCCACTACTAAGGGGTTTTGGGGAGTCCATTGGAAAAGAAAAACGAAGAGGGGCAGCAGATGAGAGGTCCCATGGCAATGGTGGCAGAAGCACTGTCACTGGGAAGTTCACAGCTTCTCTTGACCCCCAGCCTCCCTGGCCAGAGATGCTGCTGTGCAGATCAAGGCAGCAGAGCTGGATGCACAGAGCCCAGCACGCAGTCCCTGCCTGTCCCACTGCCTGTGCTTGATGGAATGACACATTGCTGCAGCAGCTAATAAATAGGAGTAATTTGATTAGCTTTCCCTAACTAGCGATAAGATCCTGACAAACCCTTTTTAATGCGTTTCTGGAGCAGGATGAAATTGTTTCATTTGGCGAGCAGGGCCCCATGGGAGTTGCCTCCAAGCTCCTTTAGTGAGAGGTAAAAATATGCCAATCATTAATGAGGGGAGAATTATGGAGACTTTAATGCAATCAGAAAAGAGGAGCCCTGAGGCAGCTGGGGAATAAAACCTGCCCTTAAATCAGAGGCAGGCAGCCGGAGCATGGAAATAAAGGCGTACACAAGCATGTACATGCACACACACACCCACCACACACACAGACGTTGCAGAGCTGCTGTAAATACATTGGGAGTTTTGCCTGGGCAGCAAACACCTATCTCAGCAAACGGAATCCATCTTGCCTCCAAAAGATTTTTAAAATCACAATAAACTATACCCATTTGGCAGCCCCCTCCCTCTGCCAGGAGGGCACCATTGCCCAAGAGAATGGCAGGTTTAAACATTTAAAAAGCCAGAGTCCTTCATGAAGGAGGCATATTAGCTGCTTGGGTGTCCGCAGCAGCAAGGCAGCTTTGCCAAGGAAAGGTTCATGCTTGCTGCATGAACACAGCGTGTGTAAACTGCTCACTGTCCTGCACTGCCAGAGGCAGCATCTACTGCATGGTGAAAGGCACCTCCTCCCATGCCCTCTCAGCCACTTCAGTGAGTTCCCTCCCTCGTGCACAAATCATGTCACATTTATTCCTCAGTGAAACAGAAGTTTAAAGCTGCTGGCATTTTCTCCAGCACTGTGGCAGGCCCTAGTGGCCTGGCTGGTCTGTATTTTGCAGGGGTGTTCTTTCAGAAACTCCTCCTATGAGAGAAAGCATTCCATCTTTCTGCAGCGATTCTCTAGCCCTTGCTTGCATAACACAGATAGGTGCATCAGCACAGACCATCACAGAGAATGCTAGCTCTCAGTTTAATGGCATAAAGAGCAGGACAGGAGCTTTCCCATATCTTTTTAACATTCATCTTGTTTACTTGAAAATAATAAGCAAGAGTACTGGGATATCAAACACCAGACACCTTTTCTCCACCAGATATCCAAAATATGATGCTACAAGGGCTGGGCATGCAGTACTTCAGCCCTTTTCCCCTATAGAGAAGCAACTGAATGGCTGCTGAAAACTCTAAGAGGAAAATCAGTTCTAATTTCTGGCCTTAATATACACTTGAAGGGATGTGAGACAGCTGTTTGTTCCTCCCATAACTCCTGTACTGCAGTGAGAGAGTGTGGCACCCCTGTCTTCTGCTGGGTGGAATGACTGTCCTGCTTAGCATTGAGAAAGCAAGGCTGCTGCTTCTCCTGCCCCTGAGATGCATCAGACACCTCTGCTGTGCTTCTGCACCACATTCTCACACACACAGACAGCTGTGGAGCTAAAACCCTGAGCAAGTGACTACCAGCTATTTAGCCCTAAAGGCAAAGAAGTTACAAAGTCACCAAACATAAGATTTAGTATAAGTAAAATATTAAGAACAAGTAAAGAGGGAGCTGTCCTGAGACGTGGAGCTTGCAGCTAAGCAGGTAAGCTATGGTGTGCAGCTGGCACATTCCCAAACATGCATCAAGCACAGAGCTGCATGTCCCACTGCTAAATGATCATGGAATACCTACCCCCAAATAAGATAATCTAAATGATCATGGAATACTTATCCCCAGATAAGATAATCTAAATGATCATGGAATACTTATCCCCAGATAAGGAGGGCTGCACGACCCTCAGCAGCAGCTCCTGCTGGCCACTTGAGCACTATGATGATGGGCTCCCAAGGTGGTATTGCAAAGCTGTCTGGAGCTGAAAGTTTGGAATGAAAAGCACCTCAGAAGAAAAAAAAACATCCAGAGTTCTCCCAAATTCTGTGTATCTGAGAGATCAAAGCAACTGTTGGGAATAATGCTCAGACAGATTGCATGGCTTCAAAAGTAAAAGAAAACACTTTCCAAAAACACAAACAAGTAAGAAGACCCTATCATAGAAACCATCAAGACTGCAAAAATAGCTAGCAGGAAATTCAGCGTGGCTATAGCACAATGCTGTCTAGCATCTAGAAATTATTTTTCTGCCCCTTTTGAGTCAGGGCCAATTTTGGCCCAAAGTTCCAGTTGAATTCGGTGATTTCTTCCAGTCAAGAGCTTTGGGCTATTCAAGACAGTTACTGTACCTCTTCCCTGGTTCCACTTCTAGCGGTGATCCAGGTTTTACTGTCACAGTCCAGCCTGGTTTGTGGTGGCCCTCAAGCAAGCAGAGCAGCCTTGTGCCTGCCCTGAGCAGCAGGCAAGGGTCTGAGATGGTGTCACACACACATTGTGGCTCCACACACAGGCCTGCCTTGCTGCAAGCAGCTCCTTCTCCTTCTGGTTTGTTGTGATTAAAAATGCACATCGCCCAGCGAGGCCTTGGAGTGGAACTCAGCTGGAAATTGGATCATTAATATTCCTTCTCATGCCCATTGCCACAATTTCTTACCTCTCCACAAGCAATTGCTAGCAATGCAACAATTGAGGGTCTCAGGCTAAAAGTGAAGTCAGAACTAAAATGTCTATTGTTACTCCAATTCATCAACCTTTGTCCATATCCTAGCATGCCATCAGACTTAGGCCAATGTGCTGCATGTCAGCTGCCTTTTGACCCTTTGGACTGCCTTTCCCCAGTTTATCTACCAAAAGTTCTTAGGATCCATATCATCTTAAACCATCAGAAACAGGATTCAAGATTATCCTCATGCCCAAGCAGGTGGAAACACAAGGAAAGGAGACAATTAATTCAAAGAATCTATCCACTCCTGCTTTTAACTCTTGGTCACCACACTTTCCACACTGTTAAAGTACTATAAATGTGTTGGAGAGATAAATGCAAAGCGAGGGTAGCACATAACACATGATGGAGAATCCTGCAGATGTTCAAAGGGGGATATTTTCTTATCTGGCAGAGTTATTGACAGGAGCTCATATCAATCCTACATGCTGCCATTAACTGGGCAAACTTGGAGACATGCACATCCCCCACCACTGAAATGATTCTTTGGCAAAAAGGATCCAGAAGCATAGAAATGGCACAGGACACAGAGCAAGGGACTGAAATCCCCATGAGTCTCATTGTATGCACTCATTGGCCTATTTGAATGTACCTTCCTGTATGGTGTTCACATTAGACAGCAAAAAGCACAACACAAACAGGACCACGGCACTGCTTATGGAAAAATAAAAATGAATAGGCATGTTTTCCACCGGGACATCAGCATCGTCTCTATGGACATTGGTACCTGGCAGAGGAAGTCTGTTCTTGCTGGAATTCCTTGGGCTGTGTGCTGCAGTGTCCAAGAGGGTGAGCATCTGCTTGAGAAGTGGAGAAACCTGCAGGCCAGCAGCTAGCATAGGGCAGCTGGGAAAACATCACTGCTCACTAGAGTCTGGACAACAACACCCATAAATTCTGCTCCAAACAGCTGGTAATTCTCCATCGCCTCACTCAGCTACTGCAGAAACATCTCCTCCCAGTAAACATTTTGCAGCTTAGGTGGATAAACTGGGATTCAAAGGATCTGTTACAAATCACTGAAGTGCCCCTCAGGCTGAGGACTTGCTTCATGTCCCTCTCCACAACACAAATACAATACAAATATCTCCAGAATTAAGCGTTGGCTAATTATCACAAGGGCATGATTTAATTTAACTGCTCCTGCCACACACAAATTTGCATGTTTGGCACTTGCATTTTGATGTCACTGTTTCTTTAGTTATGTTTTATGTCAGAAATAATAATTTTCAATGAAAAAAACTCTGACAGTAAAACCCATAGCTTCATTACCAGCTTCTTCAGTGCAGAAACATGAATGGTGACCATCTCGAAGTGACAGGCTTCGTGAATGTACACAGCAGTATCAGCTCAAAGGAATTCAGAAAAGGAGCTGTCCCATCAGCGAGGTGGAATAAACAAAACCCTGCCACACTTATTTGAGATAAGCACAAAGAAATAAAAGAACTAGAAGGTCTGAAATTATATGACTGGTCTTACCTATTTAAAATATGTGCACTTTTCAAAACCAAAATCCCAATGAATTTACTGTGCCACAGCACAGACATTTCCCTTCAAGGAAGAGGAAGAAGCCACCGCCTTTGCCTGTTCCCTTTGGCAGCTCAGTCAGTCCCTGGCATCTCAGCTCAGCACTCTGTTCACAAGGGCAGAGCCTTGGTGGCTCCTGAAAGCCAGCAGAGCTCCAGCAAACACAAATCTGCAGCCCGCAGAAAGAGAGGCAAGTCTCACATGCATTAAATGTATTTTAAAGAGACAATAGATAAGAACAAATCTCTGCTATATAATTTGTCAGCTCTGGACTCTTTTGAAGATATACAACATTCAATCTCCACACAAGGATCAGTGGCTTCTTGTGAATCACTGAAAGCCACAAACTGTGGGTACCTCAGTCATTCAGCCTTCTATCAATGCTTGAGTGCCAGCTTTTCCTACCTGAACTGAGAGGCAACTCCTGAGTTTTCCTAATCCTACAAGCCCCAGCCTCCCCAGCATTGCTGGGGCCAGTTTACGTGGCTTTCTAGACATCCCTCTCTGTGACCACGACAAGGGCAGAGCAGAAGGTGCTCGTGACAGTCTTGCTCAGGGAGCACTGGCTACCATGCCACAAATTAATTTAACCCCCAATTTATTTAAAGGGGGGAGGCAGGCGGAAAAATATCGAAAGGTTTCTTCTTTCCTGCCAATTTTTCCCATCTTCTACCTCAGTTCTGGCTGGATTCCCCCTTCCCCCTGTCCTCAGCTAGCACTGCCAGGCTCAGTCCTCCTCACCCTAGCCCCCCCTCCCCAAGGACAAGCAAAGTTATTACAATAATGAATTAGCCAGGCTGCTTACTGCTGCCAGTGGCGAAGGCAATTATCCCACTGCACGTCCCCAGCCACCACTCAGCTCCCTCATAAAGAGAGGCTTTTGGGGCCGCTTTGTGCTTTGATTGGAAATGAAGAGATTGCTAATTAGGGAACCCCTGCTGGGATCGGGCTGGCAGGAACAATGGTGAAACGGACGGAGCACGCGTCCATTTAGAGAGGGGGAGAAGAGAGAAATGCGAGCCCCTCTGTAATGTAGTGCATCCTCTACTCGCACCATAAACAACGGGGCAGGCAATTTTATAGAGATTTTCACCTTTTAAAGTATGCTAATTTGTTTATAGAAAGCAATAATCTGGTGTGTGTTTGCATAGGTCAAAGCCTGTAGTTTTTGTGTACGGTATGCACGGGCGCACACGCTCTTGGAGAAAACGCCTCTGGAAACAGCTGTGGGTACCTGCACAGCTGACCACATCTCTCTTGCTATTCCCTGGGCAGCAGGCATCAATCCTGCTTTAACAGGGAAAGATGCTGCTTAGAAAAGCCTGTTGATGAGTGCGAACATGGAATTTTAATGCCTGATTCACAAATCACCAAAGTTGAAAATGACTTACCGAATTAGTCAGCTCACCTGAGGCTGGCCCAGGAACCACTTCCACTGCCTTGCCCAAGAGCTTTACATGACAAGTGGACCTCCAGGAGGAGAAAATTTCACCTTTAACACAATATTTTCTTATACTCATAATGAAATTTCTCTTTAATTCAATTGCTCTGAATGCCCATGGAGGGTCACAGGAGCTAAATTCACCTTTCTCATCGGATAAAGTGTGCACCAAAAAATTAGAAAAGACCTCCCTCGCAGTGCACAAGCACACCTTGGTGACTTCACAAAACTGCACCAACAGCCCTTATACACGTAGTATGCTGTGGTGTTGGGGTCTAGTGACTTTTAACTCTTGTCAAAGAAAAAAAATATCTCCCCCAACATTTCAACATGTAAATTTCACCATTTATAAAATACAGCCCGTCAACAAAAGCAAATGTCTCACCTTTTTGTGCAAAGCTGATAGAAAGCAGCTGGAACCTATCCTGCATTACTTGGTTAACTAAGTAATTGCATTAGGGAAGCGTACAAACACCATGTTAAAACTGAAAATACAGTTTTCAACCATGTATTTGACTTGCCATGCAAAAAATTTGCATACTGTTGATTAGTGCAATGTATACACTATACACTAAGCAATTTATGTAAACCAAAGCAAATTTCAAATTTCAAGATTGAATTTACATTTCAGAATTCCCTTGCAGATAGAAGCACTTGAATATACAAGTGTAATATTCCCTGAAAATATTTTCAGTCAAGCACAAGTCTTAACAGAAAGCGATTACTAAAGGCAGAAACACAGCCGAACTGAAAATGACTTTCAAATTCACAGACTATTTGTCCCCAGTGTTTGCTCACCTCTAGTGTTTATATCCTTTCAAGCAGTTGTAGGTGGTTTTCACGTTCCCTTCTTAGTCATCGCTTAGCCAAGCTTCACATATTTAGTTCTTTTGATCTTCCCTCATAACAACAATCCCTCCAGCTCTGCTATCATTTTTGTTGTTCTTCTCTCACTACCTTCCAAGTTTCCTCTGCATGTTTTTGCTGCTAGCGCCCAGAGCTGAGTCTCACCAGAGCAGCCCTCTGTTTCCTGGTGTCCTGCCTGCCCACAGCACAATTCATTTCCAAAGGCCAGTGTCTGCCCCTGCCCGCTCTGCTCCCTTGGCCTGTCACTGCCAGCACAGATGGGACCTGGCTTTCCATTCCCCCAGCCTCTCTCACTCACTGCACCAGGGCTCCCCTTACCTGCTGGGAGTGTTTCTCCTTGTGCAGGGACACAGTCGGGAGGGAAAGCCCTGTGCTAAAACCATGCTTAGGGCTGCTTTGGGTTGCTGAAACCCTGTGGCTACTTGCTGCATGCATAAAACCTGACCGCTTAAAAGCAAGGCAAAAAGTGGTCAGGGTTAAATTGGGGGTTAAATTAAAAGCAACATCTACCTAGTGACACCAGAAGCCAACCAGTCGTGTGGTGTACAGTGGCAGAGCTCATTAGCTTTCACTGCAGCTGCACCAGTTTACACCAGCTGAGAAGCTGTTTCCATAAGTCTTGGATTGCCCATATCACATACAATCAGAGTCAGAGAAAGTACAAAGAAGGGTATATTTCACTGCAGCAGCTGTTACTGTGATGTATGAAGCCTCTTTACCTTGATTTCACAATCCAAGCATTTACATTGTAGGGATACAGCTATATTGAATGTACAAGCAATTCAATATATCCACCAATTGGTGCAGGAATTCTTTGGTAAAGCACTTACCATTGCACTCTTGATAATCAAATTATTATTTAACAGAAGCGGAATAAAACTCATGGTAAAATTATGGATGGACAGGCCACCAATATTTGAGACTGATGAATGGGCCTCATTACTACATCCATCCACAGGGTCTGATTTTGACTATCCTAAATATACTAGCAAAGGGGGATGAAAGAAAGTGACCTTTGCGTGGCATTATAGCTGGCCAAGGGGACATGTTGGAAGAAATAATCAAATGTTCTAAAATCCTGAAAGACAGAAGAAAGCCCATTGTCTCTTAGACTGATTCTATTGTGCCCTCAGTAACACACTGCTGGTTGTGTCCTCAAGTAAAACTCACTCTCTTTCAGAGCCCAGCTTCCTTGAAGTAACTGTGTTCTCAATATTCATTCCTGTGTGAAGCCGGGAAATATGAACATAAAAGCACCCAAACCAGAACTTCTTCCCCAAATTCTTCCTGAAGCAACACAACCACATTCTGCCACACAGAGCGTGGGCAAACTCCAAGCGCTTTTGGAGTGTATCAAATTTCTTTCTCTAGAAAATTTAAGTGTAAGATTTTGTATTTTAAATTACCAATGAATCACATCCCTTCCTACCCTCTGCAGAAGTGTAGATTTTCTCTTAATTTGACACAAATATGTGCTACATTCACAGAGCATAAAACTACATTGTTCGTGCTTTTTGTTTCCTTTAGGAGTTTAACTTTTACAAATTCACTTGTAGAAAAATGAAATCCCACTACTTAAGCTCTTTAATGCATTTCTGTTGCAGAAAGCAGAGATCTTACCATGCTTCTCAACTTTTGTCCTGCCTCCTCCCTCGTGTTAACACATGGGTTTGTACAGCCCAGATTGAGGAGCTGGTCTGGGTTAAAAACTCCAAAAGTTAGCTTAATTCAAACTGACCACGTGCAGGATTATTGGCAGTCCAGCTGAACACAAACACCTGTACGTGGCACACGACTTGCAGCAGTTGGGAAAGTTGTGAAACCATTAGCAATGCCAAAGGGTTTCTTAAAAACATTCATATATGGGGTATTTTTCTTGGAAAATGTCCCCATTTGTGTAGATAAATGATGACATGGTTGAGACAGAATGAGATTGAAAGACATAAGTTACTGAACTGAAAAGCATGGTGCTGTCAAACTAATACCTGCTTGAAACAAAACCTATCCAATGACAGATCTGAGAAGCATAATATATTTAATTCCAAGAATAGGCTAAGGGTTGACCTGATCTAATTGTAAGTGGGGGGAAAATTAATCGTGGAAAGTTCTTTAATCTAGCTTTAAAAGAATATAAGACGAGATTATTCTTGGTATCTGAAACGAAACAAATTTCACCCAGCTGTAAAGACATTTTTAAACAGCCAGAACCAGCCATGGGACCACTTGTCATGAGGCATGCTGGTTATTCTGCAATGTCTCTAAATCAAGGCTGTGTGTCGCTCCAGAAGACGTTGATGTTGAGAAACTGCCCAGACAAGTGCAGGAGTTGCCAGGTGGATTTCAGCTTTCAATGCAGTTAGGCCTGAAGCATGAGTGGCATGGGTCTGCCTCAAAATCTGTGCAGAGTCCTTGTGGTTCCCTAAGAGCTGTAGAAAACAAGAGAAGCATTCCAAGACAGCTTCTGCTTTGCCTAAGGTGTTCACCGAGTGTTTGAGCTGTTTGTCCAGTACTTGTTTACCCCCAATAAGCTTCAATTGTGACAAATAATACATGGCTTTCATAAGGCAATTTCTTATACATTATAGTAATCCTGCTATGCAAAATTACACGTTTTTGCCAGAGGATGTATGCTTTATCCACCAGAAAGCATAAAGCATATGCAAGGAAAGGCTAAAGGCAAATGCTGTGCAGTGCACAAATCTTGAACAGGAAAAGTGGTCAGTTAAATTGGTCCATGTCTTGAATTCAGTAATCTTGGTGTTGGTTAGAGGTGAAAAAAATGAGATTTAATTTTATTTAAAATCTCTTTCACTCTTTTGAAATCTAGTTCAAGCTTCATAGTGCAAGTTGCCAATGAGAACAAATACTATAAATTTATCACATCGTGGTTACAAAAGGGTGAAGAGATCTGCTTGTCAATCAGTCAAGCCCAATACATTTGCATTGTATCAAGGCTTGCCTACACTACTACAGTACTCATTTTCAGTGTGGGTGCACTGAAGTCAAGCTGAGAACTTTGCTGTAACACCAGCTCATAAACAAGAGAGGAAAAACTGTTCTTCCAATTTCTCACATATTCTGGCTAACTAAACACGGCTGTAGTTTTAACAGATAAAACAAATCCATCATTTCATTCAGACTCTTTCATAATACTGGGGAAAACGTCGTTCTATTCTTCTCCATTGCATGTTCATTTATACTTTATTGTCCACTGAAGGCTTCTCAAAGGCACGCACTGTTGTTCTCCAGCTCCCTCTGATTTGCCTCATTGCAGGCTGTGCTCAAAAACTGATCACCTGTTCCCTCTGCAACATCTCTCAAAAATCAACCTTGCTTTCCTACTGCAACTTCCTGCCCCTTGGCTCTCAGCAAGGGAAAGCTATATTGCCTTTTCTCTAAAGGGATCACACCAGCCTTCTTATCCCTCTGGATTCTGTCTTTTCATAAGGATGACCCAGGAAAAATTATGTTCACCTCATCAGGAAAGGCAAAGAAGTTAGAAAAAGATATTTTACATGCATTGAATATTTTTTAGAGTTTTGTTTACTCTAACATGAAACTATTAAATACTCTGGCTGAATTCAATGAGGTGTCTTTTGAAATCACTTTCTGAAACTCACTGTAGGAGCAAAAGTCCTTGATGATACCGTTAATCTTTAGGAAGCCCAAGCCATACTTAATCTGAAAAGCCACACTAGCACAGCTTGGGAAGAGAGGGGACAAAGAGCATTTAGAGACAGGACTTAAATCCAAAAAGTGTGAAAGAGTGTAAACAGTGAGGAAGGAACTGAGCAACATGAGAGAGTACTAGGGAGAAAAAAAATTAGGAAATTGTTTCCACTGTATGACTATGGAAATTTCATTGGTAGTAGAAGGAATTTACCTGCACAACTGTCATCCCAGAAGTGAATAGAGGTTTGCTTATGCAAGCAAAGCAAACCAAAGAGAACAAAAAGAATGGAATAACCCAATAAGCTTTTCCACCTCTGACTACTGTTATCTCGCAACCTGGAATATTTGGTAAACTTAGGAGATTTGCAGCTACTATCACAAAACACACACAGAAAACAGAGGACCAACACCTTCCCACAAAATCAGCGGTATGTTACTGTTAAGAAACAGTTTTCCATGCTCAGAAGAGGTTTCAGGCTTCCCCTTTAAGGCACATTTAAGCATGGGACTGTTTTTTCTTCCCTAATGATAGGAGAAGGAAGGGAAGGAGGTCAGAGTCCTACAGATCTCTGTGCACTCCCTATGGTCTAGTTTAGGAGACTTGAAAGGATCCAGATTAACTGGGGTGGCTTTGTTGATTACACACAGAGAGGAAAATGACCCGTGTGGTAAGTGTTTCCAGGACAGCTGCTCCGTTGGTGAAACACTGCTGCATTCCAGAAATAAACTCCTACAGTTGAATTAGCAGCTCGAGTCCTCTCCACAGAAATGGGCCTTGACTGAAGTTGCAGCGCTTCCCAGATGAATGGGAAACCAGCAGCAAAAATTCCTGCTTAGCTCCACTTTTAAACAGAAAATGATACAAAAAGATGTTTGTACAATATCAAATCATTCTTCATAGTCACGTAATTGCCCCACATTATTGATGGGCTCCCAAAATAAAAGGAAGTTTAGAATATTTCTGGGCGGGTTGGAGAGCTAAACCTAGCATGGTTCCCCAACACTTCAAGCCTGTCACAAGTTTTCCAGGTCTGAGGGCTTATCAAGACTTCAGTGTGAAAGATTTTGGGTCGATTCCCATGTACATCAGTACCTACCAGTGCAAAGTACTGAAATATGCAAAAGATTATAATCTACATGTGAAGCAGGATAGGAGGCACTGCTGCCCCTTGCCTTACCTCTTCTAGCTCCCAAAAAGTAAAGCACAGCTGTCCTCTCACTGCAGAGGTGAGTTCTGGCCCACGAAAATAAATGTGCTCAGAAGCCTGAAGTAATTTCACATCTTACTGAAGACATACAGCAGCAAAATTACATGGAACTACATGAACCTCCAAGCTTCACAGGTTTACAATTACAAATTTACAGATGGCAGCTTTGGTAATGGCCCAAGAAATCCTGGGGGGGAAAAAAAAGCCAAAAGACCAAAGCACAGTTTTCAGCAAATAAGAAGGCTCATGTTCAGCACTCTGGGCTCACAGGATGGGTGTTGTACAAGAAGCATCGTCCACCAGATAACAACTGAGTGCAAGATGTTTATGGTCCTTCCTCTTTCTCACGCTGTGCTATCTTAAAAGCAAAATATCTTCTTCTTCTCCAAATCCCTCCTCTGTCAGGTAAAACCTGGGAATTGTTCCCATGTGCTGCATGCAGAAATGAGGCATAGAGGGCATATCAGTCCCTCTCACTCACAGATGGGGAAGGGAAGCCAGAAGCCATTGACAAAGTGACAAGGAGCAAGTACCAGCAAGACAAGGGCATGCTGGCTGTCCTAATGCAGTGACCATTTGCTGCAAGAAACCTTTGCCAGCTGATGATACAGCAATGCAAAGCTCCTCTGCCTCAACGTGCCACCAAACCAAAACCCATCCGGTGACTGAACTTTCTGCAGAGCTCAGCATTACAGAGCAGAGGATGGGATACATGGAAACAAACTCCCAGCTGGTGCATAATGTGGCCTTAAACATAAATCCCTGAAAGGCTCCTCTAACCTACAGCCTCTTTCCCTTTGGGCCTAACTTCTGCCCTGAAAATGTTACCTCAAGAAGCATGCAGTCAGTGGGAAGGAGCACAGCACCATACAGAAAGGGCAAATTCAGGAAGAGAAATTTCTTAATTTCTGCTTAGCTCAGTCTTGCTCCATGGCTGCAATCTTCTCTTCACTGCTACTTTTAAATGGGCATAGTTTTCTATCCTAGGGACTTCAGCAGCTTTAGAAACACTACCTACAGCAGGAGAAAAACATTCAGGGTAAGCAAGATTGGGTATCCCAACATGTAGATTCTACATATCTGTAACAGAGCATCAGATAAACAACTAACTGCAAAAAGTGACACCACTGAATTCAGTTGCAAGAAAAGTTATTAACAGAGCTACGCCAGGTCAAGTTGTCACTTTGTCCCATATTCTACCTCTGATATCAAACACTACTCTGTGCTCAGGGAAAGACCAAGAAGGGAGAGTTTTCCCCCTGTTCTTAACCTTGTTGAGCCTTTGCAGACCTCATCATCAGTATGTTGGCAGCCTGTGGCTTAGACAGCTCCCTCTAGACCATGACGTGTACTTGCCACCATTGAGTCCACATGTCTGGTAAATGCCTTTATGGGGATATCTTTTTGAATCCATCCATAACTTTGTCACTGAATGACACAGGAAAAAACCCAAGACTAATTTTATGTGACACAGTATTTTATTTGTTTTATTTAAAGCACTTCTTTATAAAACAAAAATGACTGCCTCGTTTAAAAAAGTAAGGATAAGACTCAGGTATGTAAAGATGCTGAGAACATGTAGCAGAGCTCTCTTCTCAGCTAAGAAAGTGGAGGTGCTAATTTTGCAGAGAATTAGACAAGTGTTACGCAGGAAAATAGAGGCCTATGCTCTTTTTGGTATCTTTTTGTTAAGTCCGTATCAAGCAAAGTCACCTGTACTCCCAAGAAGCCACACTTTCAGCAATATTACCACATTAATTAATTAATAATATTACCACAAATTCCCATCTCAGCTGCCCTCGTCTTTCCTCTAGCCGCAGACTTCCTGACTGACTCTACCCCTAGCAGTTTCTTGTTTTGAACCAAATTGGAAGCTCTTTCAGACAGAAGCTGTCTCATGGCTAAATGCAGCAGCTCCAGCTGTAGGGAATGCATCACGGTACAAACAAGAGCAGAACAGAAGCAACATCCAAAGCCGCCAGTAGAACTCATCGCTCTAGTCTGAGAGCTAGTTAAGAAGAAGTAGAACAGTCACAGCATGAGATTTATTAAGTAGTAGATAATTTTACATTACATAACATATGATGTTGCATACTATATTAAATTCATTATTTTGAGCCTTGAATGTTCAGCTACTGATCAAGTCCCAAAAGAAACATAATTATATATTCTATTATGCATTGGTGGTTATTAATATCATCTCTTTTTTTAAAAAAGAATATAGCTGGCATTACTTTTTAGTTGTTCCCTGAAATCTTGTGGTATAGACACTTTTCTTCTTTAAAAAAAACCTGTAATTTTTCTCATCATCTCATTTCACATGGTTGAGATGTAAAGTCAAACATCAAGTGCTGCAATAAAGTTGTTGGCAACATCAAAGAGGATGAAGTATAGAAATGATATGTAGGGTAATTAAATGGCTCTGTATTTTATTTGCATATCTCTATATATAAGCTGGCCTGACTCAACAAAGAAGCATTTCGCAGTAGCTTTTTGGCCCTCCTAGCTTTGTGCAAGATTCTGCAATGTGCTCCAAGTGGCCCCAAGATTTCTTGGCCTTCTGACCTTGCAATGGGAAGCTGCAGAGACCTGCCTGAGATTCATCAAAACACAACACATCCAAAAAGAGAAACGGCGCAGAACCTGTTGAAGTACAAAGCAGAGACAAAAGGACAGAGGAAGCATCATGAGCAATCTCCTCATTTATTTCTACAGGTGAGAGTCCAAAACTTGTGGTTACCAGCAGTGGTCCCACACGGTGTGAGGCAGCCCAGTTCATCAGCTGCTGGCAGCAGAGGCCTCAGGGGCAGCAGTGCAAGGGCTCCTCCAGCTGTGCTGCTGGACAGAGAGAGCCCAGGCACAGCCAGGGCCTCCACTTCCCACAGGNGCACCTGGACCACCCTGGTTCAACAAGTGGGTCAAGCTGGGCCAGCTGAGTGGTGACTGCCAATTGACCAGAAAGGTGAAGGGATGGAAAGGAACGGGAGAAATGGATATCCTGTGACATGACAGCCTGAGACTTTGTAGAATCACAGAACAGTTTGGGTTGGAAAGGACATTAAAGACCATCCAATCCAACCAAGGCTTCAGACCAAGACACTGCCAGCAACGACTCAGCATGGCATTTCACAAGCTACTGTTTGCAGCCAATCTCCATGAAGCACTATAAAATACAAACACGTTCTGAGCTATCACTGCTCAGTCACCTCTCCCTGGGAGCAGACAAACAAATGGCAAACTCAACACGTCTGGCGTGGTGCTTTTCTGGAATGAGTTCACAACAGTGCAGCTCTTCCTTTGCACTAGCCTAGGTAAACAGAGGTTGTTGCTGGTACAAAGTGCCTCAAAGTGGCAGGAACAGCATTATCACTTCAGTGCTGTTTCCTGAAGGATCAATAAGCCAAGACAATCAATTCTTCTGGCTAGTCCTTATTCCCCAGGAGAAGCTGTGACTCTCATCCCCCATCATTTAACTCTTCACAAACATAGCAGCAGCCCCATTAATTCTGTCCTCCTTAAACACACATTTCCCAAACCCATGTGCCAGGAGAGATTACAGAGCTAGAACTGCTGTATCCAGGTCAGCATGGTATTACCAAGAGGTATGGCCCATCACTTCAGCACAGCAGTAACATGCCTATAAATGCTGGGAGCACATGGAAGCATCCTCACATCTTATTTCTTTGTACAGGACAGAGAGCCCAAAGAAACTGTAGCTCTCTATCCCCAACTCCTTCTCTGTGCAGGGAGTGTAAGGCAGAGCACCAGCTGACACCCACAGAAAGGTCTGCCCTGGCAGTGGATGGCATGAACAGTCATTACAGAGAGTCACAAGAGCAGAGCCTATTTAGAGACACACAAAAGTGAGGTTCAATCCACTGCAGCAAAGAGAGAGTAAGAAGGATGGGAAGGAAACTCAGGAAGAATGGAAGGATCATGTGATTATCTGCAATGTGAAAAAGAGAATAGAGATTATGGGGGGCAAAACAGGACCATACTCAAAGCCTGCAGTAACACAGAGCATTTTGCTGGGATCGTGCAATCCTCCACAGAGAATTGAAAATGGGGAAGGAGGAACCCAGTTAAGAGATGGGCAAAAGACATCTTACCAATGAAGAGGCTCACCTTGAACTGAACAGGGAGCCTGTTAGAGCTAGAATGGAAGAACAGCAGTGACACAGACATCCTGGTCTAAAGATTGGCATGAGCATGCTTAAAGCTGTACACAGCAGTTTCCACCCAACAAGCAGTGGGACTTGAGACAGGCTCCTCGAATGTCTTTCTGAGCATTTGAGAGGATGCTGATGCAAGTAATCTCTTCCTAGCCAATGTTGCACTCAGAAAATCCTTGTCTCCCTCTTCCATGCAAAGATAGCATTCACCAATATTTATAACTTGAGTGTTACCACACTCTGTGCTACAGACTGTAGATCAAAAAAAGTATCACTGAGAAAATCCTATTCACATGAGCTCTTCACCAATCTACTTGAGTTCACATCCCCAACAGGGGAAGGTTGGAACCTCCTGTACCAGGCCATGAGGACGTGACGCAACAGGAAAGAATTTCTTATTTAAAGGGAAGAAGTAGAAAAATCTGCCAGTGACAATAACTGCAATTTTTAAAAGTTCAAGAAGCCTATGGGGAAAAAAAAAAAAGGTCTAAGGATGAATAAAAAAAGCAAACAAAAAGAAAGGCAAGCCTGATGGCAGACATACCCTCTTCTCACCCAGAAAGTTACCCTCTAAGTCCTGTGAGCTTCAGGAGGATGTGAATTAAATGCCTGTTTTAGTACACAGCTACCAGACATTTGTTCAGGCCTGCTACAAAGAGGCGATCACAGAAGACTGGGGGAAGAACTTGTGGAGTACATTTCCTGCTGATCCAGCAAACACAATTACGAAGAAAAAGAGAATCCATTCTGAGAGCAGCGTGAAACTCTTGTGAGCAGGATCATTCGCATCTCACATGGTTGGGGGAAAGGAAAGGGCAGCAGCTCCTTAATGAATAAAAATAGCCACTTATGCTTCCTTCTCATGTATGCTGGGCATATGCTCCCCAGTATCCAAACAGCAAGATTTAGTTGCAAGAGTCATCTCTCCAAAAAAAAAGCAATTTCCCCTAAACGTGCAGCACTTTTTCTAGAGATCTTCAAGAGAGATGAGACTTTAAAACTGTTGTTACTTTAAAGACATAATGCCAACTAAACTATGTGCTTTAAAGTTTTAGACTTGTATTATTTCCTTCCTTGAAATTCCTATAGTACTATATTTTTTAAAGTAGTTGTAGCAGGCAAGAACATAGTAGCTTTCTTGAGAAAGTTGAAGAACAGTTTTCAGTTTCCCAGTTCTTCATAAAATGTATATATCCCAGGCAAAGCTTCACTGAAATGCAGCCACCTTCAGGGTAAACAGTAGCAACTCATTTGTAAGATTCAGCATAGCACTGGAAAGCACAAAAAGAGGAGAAGGAAGTGTATTCTGCCTGAAAATCTAAGTATGAACTGGCCACAGCAGAATAGTGCAGGAGAGGAAAAGGTTGAGGCAAAAAGAAAGGAAACTGCAACAGGAAGGAGAAGGCAGGGAAAAAATATGTTACACAGTTTTCAGCTCAGCCACAGAAAGCTTTTGTTTCAAAGTGATCTGCTGTATACTCCTGTGATTAGAGGGAAAGAACACAGTTAATATGTATTTTGAATGCATTTAATAAAGTACACTCTAGCTGATGGTGCTCTCCTCAGCAGGTCCAGGCACAGAGCACAAAGAGAAAGGGGCCTCAGGCATTCACATCAGGTCGCAGTTTTAAATAATTTTAAAACTAGGGCAAGATGCCAAATCTTACCTCAAGGTGCTACATCCACATAGATGTGTCAGCAAAAATGCCAGGTTTGGTGCATGCAGGATGACCATTGATACATATGGCTCCAGATGAAACCGTGACTCACTTTTTTAACCAGAATTTACCTCTTTTGGGCAATAAACCTGGAGCTTCATCTCAGCAAGGGTCACTAAGACTAAACTCAGACCTAGTGTGTAGGACAGCACCACTGAATGTTACACAAGAATTAGTCAGTCTTGTATTTCCTAGTTATGCCAAAAGCAGAAAACCTCATTGGTGGCTAGTACAAAATGTATTAAAAAAACTGTAACCAAACAAATCAAAACCCCTACCAAACAACAACAACAAATAAAGCGAAGGGGAGCAATGCTTGTTCCCAGCACAAACCCTCTTGTTTTCAACTATGCACCTATGCCAGTGATCTGCAGTTTTTCTCACGGGCAAATTAGCCATTTGGGATTTATATAGGATTGTTCTTTGCACAGAGTGGAGTTGTTTTGATGGCAGCCACATATCATTGTACAAACAGGGAAACTGAGGAACACAGAGAGCTGACTCGGTCATGTGTCAGAAAACAACAGGTTTCTATCCCCATTCCTTTCCAGGGCCTCTTCTCAGAAGAGAGGCAGGATCATGGCACAGCCTTGATTTTGTGCAGTTCACCTGCTGCAGACAGATTTTCTGAGTCCCAGCTCAGAGCAAAAAGCTTGGTGCTGGCTAGTTCCCAGCACAGCAGCACAGAGGCTTGCTCTTTTGCAGCAGCAGAAAGGTCTGTTCAAGCTCCCATGTATGTATGATGAGCTCACCACAAAAGCAATCAGCCATTAATTTGGTCAATCATTCCTGTCACAGCAAATACAGTTCTTCAGCTAGACTGTTTGATACAAGACTCCAGCTAAACTGAAGGACAGAAAAATGCCTCAAAAGGCACCAATCTGCAGAACAGAAGGAGGACAATTTAGATATTGACCCATCCATACTTCCTTTTTATTTTTTTCTTTTTTAAAGAGAAAGTGACCCAGGAGTTAAGTAGAAACAAAAATAAAAAGCATTAGAAAATTAAATTATGTCTTCCAGGCATTAATAATAAAAAGGCAACCCACCCTCCAATCTTTCTCATTTAGAGGAGTATTTATTTGGAGTTTCTGTGAGGCGGCTGCATGCACTGCGTGCATCCTGCTTCACTGAAGAAGAGCCTTTTTGAAGCATCACTTGACTTTGTTTTAAATATCTTGCTACAGTTTCCATTTTAGCTCGTGAGATGATTATTTTCTCTCGAACTGAAGTTATACAGCAGTTGAAAATGCTGATGGCTTAACTGGTTTCCTTTTTTTTTCCCTCTCCACAGCAGCCCTGAGGGGTTTTAACTCTTTCTAGCAGCACTGAAATCCTGCTTTTGGAGTTCAATGTTTAACTCTCGCTGGGAGACTCATAAATATTCGGAGTCACTCTCTCCCTCTCTGTTTGATTAGGAAATGAGCCTTTAACTCAATGTAATCCCCAAGCCATTAACAAAAAAGCCCTCAACAGCTCCACTATTAGAATTTCACTCCTAGCCCACAGAGGATTGAATTAGATTAACATAACTACCCGCAATCTGAGTTTATTTTCTGTGCCAGATAGAAATGTGTCTTCAGGAAAGGAAAAGAAGAGAGCTGGAGAGCAAGCACAGCATAATGAAATGTAAAAATAGATGAGAAATAGATGGACAGATGTACAGGTAAAGCGATAAAAAAGGTAAGAGAGACAGAAAGCTACACAGCCTTTAATAACTGGCTGCTGGCTTGGGGGGTTTATGCAGAAGGCCCCTCAAAACACTGAATTGTTTCAGGAAGAGTGTTTTTATTCTGCTTGTGTTTACTTCATATTCTCAGGGATTTACAGTGAGCACCTGAGCATGCTGTACTCCAGACACCTGTGCAGCAGATCTGGCACAGGTTTTATTTATAATTCCCTGGAGATGTCATCCTCAGCAATGAAAGGAGAGGCGTGGAAAAGAGAATCTGCATGTCAATCATTACTTCGCAGTCAAAGAAACAAATAAATTGGGATAAAACAAAAGATGCTTGTTGGGTTTTTTAAGGAATTAAAAAAACCCCATGCAATAGCATATGTACAGTAAGACAGTTCAGAGGTTGATAGGTGCTTAGTCCACAAAACGTGAATCATTAGTGAAGCAGAAACTAAATAACAAACTCTTTCTGCTGCATAATGCATTGGCCTTCCCTTAAACCACAGGTAATGCCTTCCCTCCAAATAAAAGTGGTCCTATAAAGCATTGATCATCATCCCAAAGAACAGCAGGTGCTTGGTTATTTTTTTTCCAAAGTAATAACAAGATATGGCAGGTAACAGGGCAAAATATTCACGTGTGGTTGAAAGAGAAGAATAAAGTCCAGCGATTATGTGGACACAACTATAGAATAGTCCAAATAAATTCTTAATACTGAACCTTTTATAGCTTTATACTCAGAAAACTTCTTTGATTTCTGCAAAAATGTATGGTAAATGGGGGGGGGGGGGTGTGCAGTAATTTCCAAGCACAATCATGCTAATATTGGTTTTGTGTAGGCAAGAAAATAATTCAATTCTTTTTTCAGCAATGTATCTTGGTTTTTAATTCTTAGTGGGACCTCAGACCAGCTCTATGATAGATTCTTTGTTGGTTACAGAGTCAGCAATTTTAGTCCTTTAATGCTTTTCAGAAAAATCTGCTTCTTTTATTACAAAATAACATTGAATTATTACAGAGAAGCATAAATGTAACATCATGGCAAAACAAACAGAAAAGGATTTAAATAATTTAAATATGTTCATTTTTAAGTAAAGCAGAAAGCTTTAATAATCAAAATGAAGCTCTTTATATGATGACAACGATCAGGGTTTTATTTCTGAGAAAAGAGGTTCATAGCAGGCAATGTGTTGTAATGATATTTTGGGACATTATTTGGGCGTATTATTTCACCTTATTTATCTATATCCTCATAAAAGCCGTCCTTATATCAGAATTCTAGCTGAATGATGGAGTATTCATATCAATTGCTAAAACCTTAGAGAGCATTAATATGTAGTCAATATGTTTTATTCCTAGTTACTTAAGCTAAATGTTCTAAGTATTATAAAATGTACATTGAAGAAATGCAAAATAAAGAACTAAAGAAGAAGCCTATTTGTCACCCTTCTACAGTCAATCCAAGAAATTTGTCTCTCAAGTATTCCTCAAAATCTGATGTTTTAACTGTGACTCAGCTCAGGTTTGATTTTTCTGTTTCTATTAGACATTTTTCCCTCAAAATTATTTTAAGTGTAGCTTCATTTCATATTTTGTTACCTTCAAAAATTATACATTTTGGGGGTAAAAAAGTTTTCAAGAACATATATTTAGTGAGAAAATTATGCTAAAAACTTGACATACTAAAATTAAAATAGTACTATTAAGATTTTGGGGGGTAGATACAGTGAGGTTATTTTCCTATGCTTAGAAATAAATATTAACCCTAAATTTTGTAAAAAGATGTAACACAAACCTCTGAAGCAAAACTATGAAACAAGAAAAGCCTCTAATATTTTGACCAAAAAAAATATACTAAAAGCTATTAACAAAAAAATTCAGAGTAATTATTTTTCTCCCTCTCTTCATATTTCTACTGAAAGCTATTAATAATAAAAAAAAATCTGACTAATTATTGTTCTCCCTCTCTTCAAATTTCTGTTAATAAAAATAGAAATATATAATTGTTCAAACATTTTACATCTTGGCTGCTTTAAAGCAAACATCTCATTCGTGATGAGAGAGTAATTTCCTTCTTTGACTATCACCGTGCCAACTTTGCAAAGACTTGCACCCCTCTTTTGTCACTGAAGATTCTTCAGTTGCTTTGGGACCTTTAAAATTAAAGAAACATCAANGGTTCTTTTAAGACAGGACTGCTAAAGTTCCCAGGTTTGCCTTTACCAGCATGGGATAAATAGCACCTGTCCTTGGTAAGCCCTTAAGCAGAGTTACGTTATACATTGACCTTTCTGGAATGCCAGCAAACCTGGCTGTTTCTATTCCCAAAACAAAACTGCTCCACTCCAACTTTCATTTACTTATTTCCAGAGGAAAAAGCCACGCTCAAATAGTGAAACCGCCAGATTTCCACAAAGTTCTGAACCAACTCCTCTCCTTGTGGGTCGCACTGACCTTCCTCTGACAGAGTGAAATTCAAACAAATATTACCTTTAACCGTATTGAGATGCTGCCATAATTTTTAGACCAGATAAAAGGATTTGCGCAGAGCAATGCTTGGATTAAAAAAATAAAAATAAAAAAAGAAGCAAAACACAAGCCCGTAAACGCAATAAAAGACAGAAGTTCGCTACTTACATGCTGCAGGCTGGGAGATGAGGCTTGAGGCTGGAGTNCAGCAAAAGCTGGGCTTTTAACTCTGCCCTGTGCCCAGGGAGGAGTCCCCCACAGTCACCCGTGGGCATCAGAAAGAGAAAGTGCAAGGCAATTACTTTCCCAGCAGCATTACAGCAACTTGAGGCATGTAAAGTGAATGAACAAATTTTACTGCACAAAGAAGGAGAGTCAAAACACAACTAGCAGATTGCATCCAACTCTTTTGCAATTTAACAAAAATAAATTCCATTTTCAAAACAGGCTGGGAATTCTGACAGAATGAGAGAGGAGTTCAGAGCTGACTCCTGGGGGTTGGTCCAGGCATGCTTGTATTTCTGCTGCAGAACAAACCAGTGGGTAGGCTGGCAATTTAACAGCTCGGCAGTCTACTCAGGGTCTCTGCCCACAAACACTATTTGGTGAGGCTGTTCCTCAAACAAAACTGAGGGCAGTGATGGTACCTCCCTATTGACTCAGCAGAAGTTACTTAGCTCTCAAGGACCTGAACCCTCTTTTCTGCTTCAGTCCTTGGCTACCAGGAGAAAGAGATGAGTTACAGATATCAACACAGCTCTCTTACAGAGCCTATCTGGAGAGCGGCTTGAGAGACCGCGTCACAAACGCTTCTGGGCTGGTCCTCATTACCTGACACAGGGGAAATGCTCCTGGGTTTTCCCATGCTTAGTCCCTACAGATTCTCCTGTTGGAGCCACAGTCAGGCAAGGCCAGGAATGTTTCCAGCAGGCAGCTGTTTCTCCAAGCCTTTGCCAGCTCCTGGACATTCATGATCTCCAGTAGAGCCTCAGGGCTAGGGAGCTTCATAGCAAACGGAATCGCAGGCAAGGCATGTGAAGATGCCTTGCTAATGCTAATGATGAAGACCAGTGGAAGAGTGGGGAAGAAGAGGGAGAATAGCAGATAGGGAGAGACAAAACAGATTTCATGACACTTCTGTCTCTGGCAACATCTACAATCAACCCTGGTACCACGCTCACCTCTGCTGGAAAAGCACTAGAGCAGACAGGGCACCAGACCCACCAGCCTTCTTTTCAACACATTGCAGGGCTTGCTGGAGCTGAGATGGTAAAGAAGCGCTAAACTCAAAGGATAACAGGATAAAATCCTCAGGCACCAAGCCCATGCTGAACTCCATGGTTCTTTGGCTCAGTGGCTAGCACTGCCTGAGCTGTTTAAGCTAGTTTGGGCATGTCTACACCACGCTGCAGCTGCTGCTGTTACTGGAGTAAAGAAAGTTAGCTCAACAAGAGCAGCTATCCCAAATCAAGGCAAGAACCCACCACAGCAGAGGCAGGGTCTCATTCAGTCTCAGCTATTGATTACATAGGAAGATACAGTAATTTCCTCTCTTTTGGCCAAATCCTACTGCAGGTTTGATTCACCTCGTGCCAGCATCCTTTGTGTCTAAGCTGGTAGGACTCAGTCAGGAAGTTTTACAAAAACCAGTGTGTTTGCTGGAGAGGGGTGTGATGAAGCACTGGGCAAAGCCTCGTGAGGATTAGCCATTTTCCTCAGCTGAGCTACAGCCCTGAGTGGAGTCTGGCTTGTCACTCTAACACAGCTGCATATCCCTCAGCTTTAAACAAACAGAGATAACAATACTTAACCCTGCGCTTTAAAGCACTTTGATATCTACAGATGAAGACCTGCAAATGAAGAGGGGGAAAAAGGTATCTGACAGGCTGAGCTCCAGCATGGAAACACACCCTCAATTGCCTGCTGGATTCTGGTCCTTCACCTAGTTGAATCAGATCTCAGATCAAAAATTACCTGATAAACAAAGAAAAATTTTATTTTTGCCCTCTCACTTGGGCTGGCTAGTACAAGATATTTTGGACTTTAATACTGAGAGCTGTAAAACCTTTTACACTGCCATCAGAAGAAATTTTAAACACTCAGTACACAGAATAATCAGGCTGAGGCGTGGCAGATGGAGGTCCCAAAACCTAAATCCAAAAGTCACTTTTGAAAAACTGAGCTATAACTGCCAGACTGATCTTTGCTGTTATATATTGCTGACATCTAAAATTCTTCAAATACAACTCTGTCAAGCTTTGTGTTGAATAGAAAAGCACCATCCCTGCCCCCTTACATTTTATGGGCTAAACTGATGCTCTGTGGGGAATACCCATGATGTAGTCTAAACCACAAAGACTTTTTGGCTATGTCTCAAGAGCAGCTGGGAAGCTGTGCTGGGAAGTTCTGTTCAGTTCTCAGGTCCATGTCCAGGGTTATCTCTAGCATCCCATACCTGCACAGCAGAAGAGGTCCTGGGCATACACCAGGACCCCATTCTTCCACTTTCTGCTTGAAAGGTGGAGGGAGGAGGTCTGGACAGCACACCAGAGTTAACTGGCATGAATGAGCTCTGAATGGAGTCAGAATGCCTCCATCCTTCCTCTCTGCCTTTACAGCAGGATGTGTGACTTTAATTGCACCCCAGTGGGGTACCCAGCAATCCAGAGCAGATCTGCTTCAGATAAAACTTCAAACACAACTTCCCACCCCCTCTGCCAGCACCCTTGTGCATAAACAGCGCTTAATTCCAGACTCAGGGCAAGGCAGGGAAAGGATCCAAGAGTGGAGGCCATAAGACTGAATGCCCACTCAAAATGCTGCACAAAGAAAGCCAGAAGATTTCAAAAGCAGATATATTAAAAGAAAATGTACAAAGATAAACATTAGTGACTTGTAGACTCCAGAAAGGCTCACCCTTGTCCTTGAGGTACCCAAGCACAAGGTATTCTTGAGGTACCCTTTACCCATTGTAAAGGGCAAGTGAAGTATTTTCTACTTGTTGCTTGGGAAGGTATTTTTTTAATGCTTCTTGTTACAGCCATTTTGATCGTGCACCATTTGTGTTTCAGTCTCAGATCCTCAATTCTACAGTGGAGGTAAAATTTCAGTGCTTATTTTCCTTCAGACACAGACTTTGAGTCTTGCAGATATAAATCTGGGCAGAATTTGCTCAGCTGCATGCAAGTTATTATAGAGGAATGCAAAATATACTTTTCTTTTAAAGATAAAAACAAACAAAAATTCAGATACCTTTTTTTTAGATAGGGCCAAGGCAAAAACAGTTGAAGCTCAAAAATACTGGTCCAATCCATGTAATCTTCCAGTTGCCTCCACCTGTACATTAAACTATAGAGATAATCTTGGTCCCTTCTCCTGATTTACATGTTGCAAGTTTAGAGCTCAGAGTCAGTGCTGCTTTTATATCAGGAAATGCAGGCATGAATAGAAATATCAAAAGACAAACTGCAAGTCAGCTTTGCAGTTTCCAAGGCCCCCCACAAACTATATAGAATAATTATAACACACAATAAAAAGTGTCTTCATCACAGTCATGTTACTTTGAAAGAGCCTCACAAACCCAAAATTTCCAAACACCTGTGTTAGTGCCCTGCTGGATTTAGTGAGGTGTGAATTACACAGATTTCAGACAGAGATTACTTACACCAAAAATATGTTTTAAAAATGATTTTTTTTTTACATAAAGGAAATTAATGTAAAAAACCCCAAACTAACAAACCTGTTCCAAGACTGAAAATTACATGACAAGAAGTAAAAGATAAAAGAATGAAAAAGTTTGAATAGCAACTCTTTTGTGTATGCTTGGCACATACAGTATGACTCTTAGATCTAACAGGAAGTTAAATATACTATGCATTTTGATACAAAATAGTCTGAAAAACAGCAATTGCTCAAGAAGAAAGTCCTGATATTATTGCAAGATTAGTGGTTTTTTAATTCCTTAATTACTTTTAATGCCATAAACTTCATAATGCTTCAATATTCTTTTTCTGTGCAACCAACAGTCAACATTGAACACAAAGTCCATATGCTTGCATCCAGTTTTTTCCACGTACCCTTCAGAATGCTTCATGCCATGTTGCCATGTCAAGTCTCTGTCATCAGCAGGGAAAGTCACACTGTTCTAATACTCTTGAAAACTTTGTTCCTTCATTAGTTCTGATGTATTTTTTAATTTTTCAGGAATGTAAAAATTACTAAGATTTTAATGCTTGCCTCTTACCAGATTTAACCATTCCAGCTAAAGCTGTTAGCACTGTCCAGCTGGAGATGAGGGCTCTAGCAGTTCTTTGGCAGAAGGGAGTGTCCAAACTTTCTGAATAGACACAAGTAAAGCACATCAGGCTAGGACCAGGGAACTTTCCTGCATTAGGCAGCACACAAATCTATTCTTTCTTTTTCAGACCTGTAGGCAGAGAAAGGTCTTCGCTTGGCACAGCTCTTTGTAGAATTAGACTGTGGAGAGGCACCATCTGTGACTGCTCCAGCAGAGGTTATGCAGTTGGCTTGAAGAAGAACAAGTGCAAGCACAGAAGAATGCCCTCTGCCTCCTTTTTCTCAGTCTACCTGTAATAACAACGCACTAAGGAAAACTAGCTTGGCCTGAGCAACAAGTGTGTTCAGAAACTATCCAGAGCCAGCATTCGGTTCCACATACACACATAGAAATAAAATCTGTAAGGATTTAACTAAAGCCTGCAAGCACTAGGACAATCATATGCTTCATGACATTTAAGTACACAGCCTTTGTCAGTCCATCACACACAGTATGATAATACCATCTCTTCTACCCTTTTCTCACTTAGATCCATTCTAAACTTTCACTCCTACTACACAGCTTTTGCCTAAAAGGGCTTCTGTGTCCACACCCATGAAAAAATAATAATAATTAAGAAAAAAAAAGAAAAAAAAACCAGAATAAGAATTCTTGGATGTACTCCTGCCTAAATTAGGCAACCACGATGTTCACTCACTGGAAAGCACCCCCAGCCTCTTCCAGCAGCACGCTGCAATGCATTCCTCCAGCCTGCGCTGTCCATTGCATCATCTGGGGCAAGCACCTTCTGCACGTTTTCTTTTGCTGCAGATGCCTTGCAGAAGCTCACCACTGTTGCTGTACCACTAGCTCAGGACCTTGTTTAGCAGCAGCAAGTCCACACCTGTGCTGCAGGGCACTGGCTGTGCACTCAGACCCAGCTCGAAGCAGCCCTGCGAGGGTCGGATCCTGTTTCATGCTCTCAGCGACCTTGGTGTGGTGGGCAGGCAAGAGGAAGCATGGTCACAACAGAGCTGGGACCAATTCTGATATCAGGAGAAGGAGGACAAAGTGAGATTTAAGCCAGCTCTGCTGCCAGATCAAATAGAGACCAGGACGGCCAGAAACAGCTCCCCTTGGGTTTTTGTTTTGTTCTTAGTTCAGATTCCATCAGACAACTTCTACAAAACCCAAACAACTACATTATAACCACAGACAGGTCTAACCACGATGTCTGGCTGCAGATCTAAACTTCTTACAGCCAGACTGTTAGCTCAGCTCCCTTGAAAAAGCATCACCATCCTCCAAATTTGTGTGTCGGGGAGCTGCCAGTGCTCTCTTCTCCTCTCTGGAAAACACTCTTTGTGTGTCTTGCTTGATTAAAAGGTAAATTACTAAAAATAAGCATGATGGTAAATAACTGATGAAGTTCCTCAGAGGAAGAGGATATTCTGCCTGCAGACACCCAGATGGGGAATAAGCTTTTCCAGGAGAAGCCCTCTGCCTGCAAGCCGAGGGGTTCCACCTGCCCCCATTCCCACTGAGGACATGCCAGCAGGCTGGCACAACTCACAGAGCTCTCAAAAGAAAGTGAGGTGCTGTGCAAATCCTGCAGCTTCCAAAGGAAAGACCTGTCCTGCAGTGGGTCCTGCATGAGTCCACTCCAAAGCAACACCACTGATCTCAGTGACCTCCCAGCCACATTACTGTGTCAGAAAGAGCCCTTATCTCTGCTCTGGGGTGCAACTCTCACCAGTCCAAGGAGAGGTGCAGGATTGCCCCTGTCAGAATCCTGCCAGCCAGGTGTCCCTCAGCATGCCCACGCCAGTATCTGTGGCCAGGGGCTGGCTGTGGGGGGGCTGCAGGGCAGCCTGAGTGAGGAAAGGCTGGGAATAGCCCATGCCAGTCCCAAATGGCTCCAGCCCACCCACCACAGGGCACAGCCGAGCCCCCTGCACGAGATGGTGGTGCCCAGGGGAAAACATGCTTAAGAAAAGGCAGAAAACCCTGCCCAGGAGTGAGAGTGAGGAGAGAGAGATGGCCCCACAGGACTCAGAGCAGGAGGGGAGGAGGCGCTGGAGATGCTGAAGCAAAGAGAGCCCCCAGGCCCTGCTGAGGATATCTCCTGGTGGAGTGGATATCTCCTGAAGGAACTGCAGCTCACAGCTGGCCAGGGTCAGCCCACCTCAGTGTGTCACAATAGATAGAAAAATATCTGCTTCCTTCCTAGCTCTCCCTCCATAGCCCAGCCCTGGTCAGACAAATGCTCCTGAGCAGGGGATCTCTGGGTGATGTTGGTGGGGGTTTT
>WBNQ01008358.1:0-27942 GCA_013401375.1 Spizella passerina
ATTTGCCCTAAACTAGGACAGGGGGTTTCTGTGTGAATTGTTCAGCTCTTTCTTGTACCCTCTGTCATTAGGACTGTTGCTGTTTGGTTTTTTACTTCATTGCTGTTTACAGTAAATTGTTCTTACCCCAACACCTGATGTTCATCTTTGGTGCCTCCAACTCCCCTCTCCAGCCCAACAGCAGAAGGGAGAGGGGGAGCAAGCAGGAGGGATGTGTTTTGGAGAGCTTCAGTGAGAGCACCAAAGTGGGGAATACCATTGCTAAACTATGACATCATGCAAAAGAAAAACTGGATACTGAACCAAGAATTATGTCAAATTACATGCAATACATATAATAATGGCAGTGGTGTCCCATCTCATCAGGCCAAAAAATGAGGGTAGATGGGACTCTTTCTTTCAAAACATTCTTCTATGTCATTTCTGGAAAATACATTTCTACAAGCAGAATTTAGTGCATATAGCTTCACAAGCTTCAGGAAAAAATGCAAACAATTTATAAGCAAACTGAAGTGCTGACCTTACCAACAAGTTTTCTCATTTCATTAACAAAGATGTAGACTTGGAACAACAGTATGAAGAGTTGATACTAGTAATTTCTCAAATGAAATTGTGCTGCTAGGTAATTCTGACAGCTTTCAACCACAGATAGCTCACACTAATGAAGATGGATGCTATATTAGCAGAGAGATGCTGGTAAGTTAAAACCCTGCACATCACAGGAGCTCTTGTGTGACTTAGGCTTCCAATTCCTTTTAACAGACAGCTTAATTTACGTTGGTTTTCTCTGAAGCATTGGAATTTACCCCATTACTGGTAAAGCAAGAAAGACAGGATCCAGTATCATGGATGCTACTGTCACACTGGAACTTCAAATGACTCTCCAGTTTCACATCAGAATGAGCTTCAACTTCTCCTTCAGAAGAATCAAATCCAGTGGGGATCACTGGACTTTTGACTGCCTCTTGAGATTGAGTTATAGCTGGATAAACCTTGACATCTCAGAGATATAGGACATGCCCATGGCTCTCAATCTCTCTTATTTGCTTTACTGTGACATTGTAGTTGTCTTTTTGGCCTTTCACTACTTTTGTCTTGTCTTAGCATTTGTCACAGAGCAGTGGGAATCACTTTATTATGGATGTGTGACTATCTCTGCAGCAGATGTTCTCTAAACATCAGATTCTATGAGGCAGCTCTTGTGTGAACCCCTGAAAAAGACACCTGTTGTAATAACTGTAATAATTCACAGTGATTACAGGGGATTAGACTTAATGACATTGTTAGTTTATACCTGCCCTATCTCACGTCTGTATAACAAATTCCTTCTTTACAACTGATAAATATTTTTCCTTTACTCCTAAAAACTATTTCTAGACAATTCTTAAATTAAAACGTATTCTGAAATCCTCAGGACTGAGAAGGAAACAAAGTCAGTTAGCCTAAACGCTAAAAGTGCATACAAAACCTGTGAGTAACAAGTTACTGCTCTAGAATCTCCCCCTTGCTTCTCCTATGCAGAACACAGCCCCCACCGCGTGGTGATGGAGGATCAGATGACTTCTTTAAAGCAAAGAATTTCCAGAGGCTCTAAGATTTCTCCCATTTCTCCCAAGCCCAAACACATCTTTTCAGAACAGTGGATCTGTAGCTTGCCTTACAGCAAGGCAGATAACTGAAAGATCACAGAAGAAGCAAACATTGGAATTTCAAAGCCTCACAACGGTTTTCCCAAAGCAGTCAGCAGAAGCTATAGCTAAGTACATAGGAAGTACATTACTATTTTCAGTCAGGATGGAGTTTTGCTGCATTAGTGGATTTTTCTGGGGGGGGTGTTCTTTTCTTTACAAGATATTTTTTCCTGTCACAGAGAAGCTATATGAGAAACACTTCAGAAAAAAATATCCCATTCAAAGCAAACAAGACTTTTTGGGATTTGGTCCCATTCTCCATGTTGGCACCATGATGGAAAAAAACATCCTTTCCACAAAAGAACATAGAGCAGCAGTAAGTTCCTGTCACAGCAGCACAGTCCAAGCTCCTCTTGATTACTCTTCTTGTGTGGATGGCAAAAAAATCCCGACAGAATGTAAGAGGCAGGGCTAAGGCAACTGCTCAATAAAATGCATTACCAAAAGAAGTATCTACTCTAAATCCACCTCCAATGTCACTACAACTACAATGAAAGAGCCAGTGCAAGTAGCAGCCTGTTCTGTCATGAGAAAAGGTTTGGACCTCTCTCAAAGAGCAGCATCAGTTCCCACAATGCTAACATTGCTGTTATATTTAATATATATCTCTTTGCTATTATATTTTGCTCAAACTTCTGTGCAGTCTCAGTTCCAGGAAACTGGCCTCAAGCAAACTAGGACATTTTGAAAAGAGGGATGAAGAGGTTAAGTTATTGTTACCAATATTATGGTAAATAAGAAATAATGCTATTTAATTTTCAGAAAATCTACAAATTCTATCTACACTATTTCCCTATCTACAGATTCTTCAATGACCTAATTCTGTATTTTACTGCTGAATGACTTCAACTGAGAGGACTCAGATAGTGTTACCAATCAGAAACGACATCAACGAGAAAGCAGAAAGTTCAGAATATCGATATTAACGTTTTAGTACTTAAGAGGCAAAGTGATTGATGGATGGCTCAAGACTCTCAAAGTCAAAATTCTGTAAACAAAAGGAGGGATTTTTTTTTTGTTTAAAAAAATTAATTACCATGGGAGTACCAGTCTTGGTAAGAAACAAATGTGAATGCCTCTTGCCCTCCCCACTACTAAGCTAGCTATCTTCACCTCCTTGTTGTGAGGTGAAATAGTTGTCAAAACTATTTTTAGACTGAATGACCAGAGTATTTCTTATCTACTTCCACTCTGCAGCCAGGACAGGGACAGGGTAGACATGACAATAGGATGGCTGCATTCAGTGGGATTCTAGTCATCAGCAATACTTCTGAGAGATAAAATAATTCCACAAGAGGATAATTGTGTTCACTATTATATAAGAACTCTTTTTTTCATAATTACTTTGCTGTATTCAGAAGTCTGAAAAATACATGCTGAATTTAGATAGCACCTCAATTCTTTGGGATTGATCCTGACAAAATTTTTTTGAAAGGTTCAGTTCTCTAACAAGAACATCACCACACTGGACTACTCAACTTATTATCTGACTACAAGACAATACCATTTACTCCTGCTTAGACATTTACAGGCATCATATTCTCCTCCTCTGCTCTTAGGAATTTTATTTAATACTACTCCTGAAGAAACACGCTGGCACTTTAAGTCTCACATGTTCAGCATTTGATCGATGATGCAGTATTTCACTTCATGTGCTGCCACCATGAAAGAAACTCATGCACTTATATAGCCCAGTAAGAGGATCTCCCTGTCAGCAGCCTGCAGATACACATAGAGCTCCTCCCCAGATGCTATTTACCAGTTACATTTTCCAAGACACAGCAAAAACCAGTAAGTAATGATACCACATTGTGTTTTCCAGTAGTCGTGTTTCTTTGTAGAACATCTTGCTCAAAGGAATTTGGCACCATTACTACTGTCCTTTTCAGGACCCAACAGGTCTCATGTAACGAGGGAGCAACTTTGAAGGTCAGAGCATACAGAAATGAGCAGGATCAGCCCTTATTCATCAAGGCGTTACACAAACCTGAAGCAAATAGCAGATATCATCCCGTGTAAGAAAAAAGCCATATAGGATCATGAGACGCACAGATAAACACAGAATATCATCTTTGCTTAGCTTAGTAGCTTAATAAATCTGCAACTTCAGATCTGTAGACCAGAATGAGAAAATTCACAGACAGAATGATCCAGGTTTATTTCATTAACCGTCTGTGTGATCATTAATTCCTTGGACATGAGACACTTTTATACAAATGCAGTTAGCAAAATTGCTATTCAAAAGGTAAAAAAGAAGCAAGCCAATAAAGACTAGAAAGCACAGTACTTCAGTAAACATGATATTGTTATCAACAAATTGATAAACAGCAGATGACAAATTCAGTACGTCTTTCTCTGATATGCAATCACTGTCAATAATTTTTGTTTCTGTGTAATCTCTCAGGCAAAAAATCTTACAAATTCCTTATCATTGGACCACAAGGTGTGCCACAGGCAATTGGTTTTGGTTTTTTTCCTTTCTTTACTCTTAAACACATTACCACTTTGTGCTTGAGATGTGATAATTGTGTCCTGCAAGACTGCTTTCCTTCATTGGATGGCAAGCAGAAGTCCATGTTTCCCCTATGAAGCCCATCAAAATGAATAGGTTTTTTGCCTTTAGAGAATGATTAATGCTTAACAATTACCTTAATTCCCTTTTGGCTATATTTCTATTTTCCTATGGTGTCATCCTTCTCCTGTGTACTGACAAGCAATGAGAAAAAAATGCTTCAAAAACAAAAAACCCAAGCTGACTGGAATTAGGAGGAGTAAATAGTGTGCTCACTGGGAAGTAATTAAAAGCCATAAAGCAGGAAGAAGGCTGGAGGTGCCTAAAAGGCATTATAATTAAAACCTAATGTTTGTTAACTGTGAGTGAAGCATTGAAGTAATTGACATGAATGACAAAACTCCCACTGAATTCAACTGGGACAGGATTTTATTCTATAAGAGTTGAAGAAGGTCAGTTTGGCTTCAGAGAGATTGATTGCAGGTTTGTGGATTAAAAAAAAACCTTGCTGAAAATGGGAACTAGTGATTTATATACAATGCTTTGCACAGTTGTGAAATAACCACAAAAGAAATTAACAGAGAGAATCACAATCAAATTATTTAATCCTTAAGAAAAGGGATTTTTTTTTTTTAATATGATTAGGGAAGAAAAACAAAGACCACTAACTACAAAGGAGACAAAATCACAAAAAATCCTGAACATGGAACAACTTTATTCAAACTAATAACCAGGAAGAAAGTGATGAAGCAGTTAAAAAACGGTGATAACTTTATAGAGCATAGCTATTGATAAAAAGCATATTGGGAATACTTAGACAATCTGAATTCATTCAATAGCACATAGTCTATTTAACCATGAAACAGAAATGAATTAAGAAAGAAAAGAAAGAGAAGTTGCCATTCAGTATCTCTAATCTCCAGAGCCCAGTTAAGTAATGGAACCACTCTTCAGAAACAATCAATCCAGTTTCAGGGGTTTTAGCACCATGCTGTCAAAAAGTGGAAACACAGTGTAAGTTTGCCTAGATGAAGGTAATGGATTTACAAAAATACCATCAAAAATTTAAAAAACACCTCACCACTAATCTATAACAAATATTCCAACAAAAGTACTACTTTGTACAGGGAATCTAGCAGGATAACAAACTAGTGTTTAATATGACAAAATGGAAGAAATGTCATACTAGATACAATGCATGTGAATAGCAAAAAAACGTGCAGAAAACTAGGTACAAAAAACTAGCTAAGAACTTGGAGTGCCACTGTGGCAAGAAGGGAATTGTGTTAATTTGGCTAGTATATACAAAAATCTGACAACAGTTCACAAGCAGTGGAAATATTAGCAGCCTCTGAGCCCAAGGAGTAATGATACTCTCTGTGGCTGGAGAACACTTACAAAGGCACTCCTCTCCAAACCAGCAAATCTTCCCTGCAATATAATCTTTACATAGATTAATTCCTGAAAAATTATGAGGTGGAATTGTGAGCATCCACCTTCTGGAAAGGATGTGAGAAGCCCTGAAAAACTGGTGGAAAACAAGTATTTTTAACAATACCAGCAAGTAGACGATCTCCTAAAACAACATGCAACCTTTCATGGTCTGATCCTGCAAGTCAGCAACTAAAAGTATGCGCTTAATTACTTATTTAATTTGTCTGTGTGAGATTTAAACAAAAAAAGACACAGAGCCAACTGAGGGAGCTCAAGAGCTGTGCATTCCTAAACAATGTCTCCAGAGAGTCCTAGTTGGAGCTTTCAGCTCTGGTGAGATTTCAAAGCATCGCAGTTTTATTCAGAGGATGGTGCTTCTGGGGCATCATGAGCTCTGTCTCCACATCTTGTACTCAGTCAGGCTGCCTAAGAGGTAGTGGCTCTTCTGCAGACTTTTGCAGACCTCATTGTGCTTCCTATGCAACTGTACCTTCTCTCAAAGGGCTGGCAGATGGCTACTTTAATGGGGTGAGCACAGGCACTTCCAAATGCTCTCATCTGCACAGTATCCTCATGAGACACTACTGGAATTTCTGTGCTGCACTGAAAAGGCTTAGTAAGAAAATATTCCCCTCAGACTTGAGTCACAGTCCCTCTGCAGAATATGCAGTTTGTTCGTACGGCCGTGCAAACACTCCCTGGAGACCTGACGCACATCCTCACGCACATTCTGTAGGAAACTCTATTTTTCTCTCTTCCCAACATCCACGTACAGCATAAAAAGTGCAAATAGGGCAGTCTAAAACTTCCAAAAAGCACACACTACTTGCTTATTCTAGCTTACTGTAGTTTCACAAGAATGTAAGAAAAAGACAACCCAACCAGCAAGCGTCCCATTTTCTTTGTCCTACATCACGTACTCATGGCTTTATATTTACATTTACAGTCATTTTTAGAATAGTACATTTATTTTTATCTACCAGGTCAGGTCATTCTATGCATACAATTGGTAGTCTTATCTGCAAATTTTGGAAGGAAAAGGCTTCTTCAAACACTATGAAGAGCTGAGAAAATGTTGACAAGACTTAGATTATCAACAAGAAAATCACCTTAATAGCTTTTCACACCCCTTACTAGTGAAGAAATAATGAGCTTCTTTTTAAGTAAGAAGTCACTTGTTTCTGTTCCTGTACAGAAGTGATATTCAAAGCTAAAACTAGAATAGAAGAATAATTTTGCTCGTGAGTTGCATCATATACGCTGTGTAACATAAGGCAATATATTTAGAGCTGTGAAAATCAGACATAAATCATTTCTGCTTCACAAGTTACCTGTAAGGAAGTATTTAATTTTTTTTTTACTCTACTGTGACTACATAATTGAAAAGTATGTACTAAAAATGTTTAAACATGAGATTCAATGGCTTAAAATGAATACTGACACAGTAAAAATAGATTCCTTGAGAGAATTAACTAATCATTAATAACTTGAATTGACAAAGGTAAGACTAATCAAATTCTGGCTTCATAGTAATTCTTATAAAAATGGATGTAAGGGGAGAGCAAGCTAATGAAGTGAGAATAACTTCTACAAAAATAGTAATGAATATACAGCACATTAACTCTTTATAGAATTATGTTTTCATTTCAGTATTTCCTTTCTAGGTCAAGAAAATCACAGGTCACTTAGGGCAGGCTAAGAAGGGAAAAGATACTGGTTTTTATTACCATAAAAGAAAGGTACATTTTATGTTATGAAAGGGGATCAAGTGTCTGAAAGGTGCTGACCAGAAAGAATGATTCAGCTACAGACATAAATGTACCAGCTGTGTTGAATACAACTTATTTGAAAACTCCATTGTTCACCAGAGTGCCCAGCTAGCAGGATTGCTATGCCCCTCTAAGTTAAAGACAAAACTGAAAAAAAAATCGCAGTTTTATTCCTTGAATACGACCCTCAAACCTGACAACAAAGTCTGAGGTCTCCATGGGAACCAAATCAACCTCCATGCACAGAATTCACCAGGCTGAAAAGCGTGTGCACTGTAAAGCACACGCTCTTGTGCACAGGGCAATCAGAACCCCTGTACACACATAAACATCACAGAGAGTAGGGACACAGGGGACCTTTCAGAAGTGTCACACTTATAATGCATGGCTCTACACACAGCACACATGTTCAGAAACTTCAAGTAAGATCATTCCTATGTCAAGAGTTCCAGATGATGCTACTATGAAATGCTGATGTGCACCAGCTGGAGCAGAGCACCTGCACTATGTTTATCAGGTATCTCTAAATGCCAGGCACATTTATAAAGAATTTAAAATGTGCCAAAATTTCTAGAGAATAAAGCTGAGAAAATCCAGCCAATACACATGTGGGCTGGGGATTTGGCTGGGATAGTTACTTTTCCCCACAGTAGCTAGTATAGTTCTGTGTTTTGGAATTGTGCTGAAAAGAGTGTTGCACCACAGGGACGTTTTAGTTGCTGCTGAGAGCAGAGCTGCTGCTCTGCTGTGTTGAGCAGAGCTGACACAGCATCAAATCTTTGGGCCTGTCCTGCTTTCTGTCAGCAAGGTGGCTGGGGGTGCACAAGTCATTGTTAGGGGACACAGCTGGGACCCAAAATGCCTCAAGGGATATACCATACTGTATGATGCCCTGTTCAGCAATAAAAGCTGGGGCAAGAAGGAGGAAGCTGAAGGACATGTGGAGTGATGGCATTTGTCATACAAAGTGACTGTAATGCTTGATAAAGCCCTGCTGTCCTGAAGATGGCTAAACACCTGCCTGCCCGTGGGAAATGGTGGATGAATTCCTTGTTTTGCTTTGCTTGCCTGTGTGGCTTTTTCTTTACCTATTAAACCATCTTTACCTCAACCCACAGTTTTCCTCACTTCTACCCTTCTGATTCTCTCCTCTATCCCACCACAGGATGGAGCAAGCAGCTGGGTAATGCTGAGCTGCCAGCTGGGGTTACACCGCAACAGTCCTTTTTTGGCCCCTAACACGGGGCTCAGAAGGTTCAAGAACACAACAGATTTGATTGGAATGTGCCAGATTGAATTCATGGCTGTTATTGCTGTTTATCTATTAATTGGCAGATTCCTGCACTTGCTTGTTTCACTGTAAATTAGAGTCTAGTGCTTGTTAGTGGCTGCTTTTTTGTAGTGCTGTACTGCTTATGACCTTACTGTAAGGTGCCTGGGAACATTTCCACCCTAGCATTGCCCATGCACTGACAGATCATGAAGGCATCACTGCTGTTCCTGTACTGCTGTACTGGACAGGCTGAAACTCCAGTGAGTGCTTGAGCTACAGTGGCTACAGACAAGCCCATGACAGAGCAGGCACATCCCTGGAGGGATTCCAGCTATGGGTCAGTCATGTTGGAGCAGGTTTATTTCTGAAGGGATTGTAGCCCATGTACAAGGCCACATTGGAACAAGATGCACCTCCAAGTGGTTGTGGCTGTGGATAAGTCTGTGTCACCAAAGTGGTTGCGGCTGTGGATAAGTCTGTGTCACAACAGGTATACCCCTGTATTGACCCTGGCTCATAGAAAGACTCTGGCTGATAATAGGGAAAATACTTTTACCTGTGTTCTACACATGCACACACTGAGTGCTCAAATTACTTCATGAACCTCCTAGCCAGCTTCAATTTAAAATGTTCACCTAAAAACTTCATTTAGCCTCTACAACTGCTTCAGTCACTGAGAGTCTTTCACTGGCTTGGAGCTGGTCAAGCGAGAAAGCAAGGCAAACAAGGAGTTTGCAAAAGCTTTTCTTTTTTTTAAAGCCCTTAATTTTGTGTGAGTAAAGGCAGTGGCATTTATTTTCCTTGAAATAAATCTTATTTGACACAGTTATTCTGTCTGACTCTGCAAGGCAGACTGGGTTTTGCCAGGGATAACAGCTGTGATCATTATAAAACTGTGAGAAAAATCAATGTTATATAAAAGGAATGGTTATTTTATATATGCACACAAACACTGCAAAACATGTATTATGAGACCTTATCCTCTGTTCACACAAACAAGGAAACAAACTGGTTGCATTTGCTGAGGATGCCTTCTAACACCACTAGTAGATTATTTTCTGAAGGTGGGGCTGAGAGAAAGCACCAACAGTTTAATCAGAGCTTGCCATTTTTTCTTATTAACATCAGGCCTGATAATTCAGTTTATGGAAGCCTACAGATAATATAAAAGATCACTGTAATGCCAGCTATGCTAATTCCTGATTTCAACAGATCAGGATATTTCCCATCAGTTTTTTGTTTGTAATTCTGCCTTGCACAATACTGATTTTAATGTTATTTTCTCTTTTGCATTTTAAAAAACAAATTTTTCTTCTAGGGAAGTCATATCTGCCTCTGGTAGTATTGTACTTAGATATTCTAACTAAAATACCAAGCCCATCTACTTCCAATGTTTTTTAGTTTTCTTACTAAATTCCACTTAAAGTTGACTATGTATTACCTTCTGTCACAGCAGTTCTCTGCAGAGAATATGAAATAAACAAAGAAATGCCATAATTTTCAAGTCTCTTGAGAAACGAAGTATGTCTACTCTTATACAGTTCTACTTTAGACTGAAAATATTTCAAAATCTCAGATTTTTACTTAGTACATTACAACACATTTCAAAATCTCGGGCTGNCAGACAAGCCCATGACAGAGCAGGCACATCCCTGGAGGGATTCCAGCTATGGGTCAGTCATGTTGGAGCAGGTTTATTTCTGAAGGGATTGTAGCCCATGTACAAGGCCACATTGGAACAAGATGCACCTCAAAGTGGTTGTGGCTGTGGATAAGTCTGTGTCACAACAGGTATACCCCTGTATTGACCCTGGCTCATAGAAAGACTCTGGCTGATAATAGGGAAAATACTTTTACCTGTGTTCTACACATGCACACACTGAGTGCTCAAATTACTTCATGAACCTCCTAGCCAGCTTCAATTTAAAATGTTCACCTAAAAACTTCATTTAGCCTCTACAACTGCTTCAGTCACTGAGAGTCTTTCACTGGCTTGGAGCTGGTCAAGCGAGAAAGCAAGGCAAACAAGGAGTTTGCAAAAGCTTTTCTTTTTTTTAAAGCCCTTAATTTTGTGTGAGTAAAGGCAGTGGCATTTATTTTCCTTGAAATAAATCTTATTTGACACAGTTATTCTGTCTGACTCTGCAAGGCAGACTGGGTTTTGCCAGGGATAACAGCTGTGATCATTATAAAACTGTGAGAAAAATCAATGTTATATAAAAGGAATGGTTATTTTATATATGCACACAAACACTGCAAAACATGTATTATGAGACCTTATCCTCTGTTCACACAAACAAGGAAACAAACTGGTTGCATTTGCTGAGGATGCCTTCTAACACCACTAGTAGATTATTTTCTGAAGGTGGGGCTGAGAGAAAGCACCAACAGTTTAATCAGAGCTTGCCATTTTTTCTTATTAACATCAGGCCTGATAATTCAGTTTATGGAAGCCTACAGATAATATAAATGATCACTGTAATGCCAGCTATGCTAATGATTTTCCCTTCCTGATTTCAATAGATCAGGATATTTCCCATCAGTTTTTTGTTTGTAATTCTGCCTTGCACAATACTGATTTTAATGTTATTTTCTCTTTTGCATTTTAAAAAACAAATTTTTCTTCTAGGGAAGTCATATCTGCCTCTGGTAGTATTGTACTTAGATATTCTAACTAAAACACCAAGCCCATCTACTTCCAATGTTTTTTAGTTTTCTTACTAAATTCCACTTAAAGTTGACTATGTATTACCTTCTGTCACAGCAGTTCTCTGCAGAGAATATGAAATAAACAAAGAAATGCCATAATTTTCAAGTCTCTTGAGAAACAAAGTATGTCTACTCTTATACAGTTCTACTTTAGACTGAAAATATTTCAAAATCTCAGATTTTTACTTAGTACATTACAACACATTTCAAAATCTCGGGCTGCATTTGACATTGCAGATTGACTTCATTATGTACCAACATCTCCTTGTTTGAGGATTTTCCAGTCAGACAGTTCCATCTGCTTTTTGCATTTCTGTATTATTTCAAGTACTAAGGAACGCTCTCTGTTGCACTGTGCCTTGCTGTAATTTTTAAGCATCTTGTTTTTACTCAGTCCTTGTACACCAGCAGAAGGGCTGCACACTGCAAGGAATCACTTCTACAATTTGCAGAAACTCCCTGCACAGCCTCATGTTGGTGAGAAGGACCCACACACTGCTCCTTGGTGGCCAGGGGATGTCACAATGTGATATTAACATTTTGCTCTGCCCGCCTGCCCAGCAGCCCCGATGCTGCCTCCAGTCCAGGCTGCCGGGTGGAGGGGGAAGGTGCCACCACATGTGCCAAGGAACGTGTCAAGCACCCTAATGGCTGAGTGGGCTTTTCTCTAGCTGCCTTCTGGGAAAAAAACAAATCTGCTAGCAAAGACTGTACCTAAAAAAAAAGCCTAGCAAGGAACTGGTAGTTAAAACGTTTCTCTCTCTTAACGGACACATTGGTTCTGTACATTCCCAAACAAAGTTCTAGCTAAATATTTGTCTCCCACTCTCTCCCTCTATCAAAAATTAACATGCACAGGATTGCTGTAATGAAGAACAGCATGTAAGGGGCTAACAATGAAAGAGTAGTATGAAGTGGCAAAACATTCATTAAGGATTAAAAAAAGAAGGGTGGCTTTACATACTGCCAACAGTTTTACTTAAACAGGCTATTCCATCTTGGCCCCACTATACAGAACCAAACAAGGCTGACACTAGAATAAATCTCAACTCTATAAAAAATTTACTGACAACAGAGACTACAAGAAAAGAGCTTGCTCACCCTCATCCTCCAGCTACTGCCTTCCTGAAATATTCAACAATTTAGAGCAGCATAAATCCGTATAACATTTCCTGGGACTTCTCCATCCAGCTAACAACTTTGGAGACACAGACACCACTGTCACTTCAAGGAAAGGTGGGCATCCCTCACTTGCTGTGCTGTAGGACTCCACCACCCCGCAACACACCTAGAGAAGCAGAGCAGGCAGAGGGGCAAGAGGAAGGTGGTATAACACAGCTATATCTCTTAAATTTTCTAACACTGGGGCTGGTGGGAAAGAAGGGCAAGTCCACAGAGAAAGAGCAAGCTCTACACACCACCTGAATGGGCTGGAGTGGCAGCAGGGCCATGTTACATCAGGGGCCACACTGGGGTGCTTCATTCCCAAAGTGCCTCGCAGGGCCATGGCATGCAGGAACCAGGGGAATGCCTCTGCTGTTCCGACTGCCACAACCCAGACACTCTCATGCTCATTTAACCACAGCCACAACCAGAGCTCCTCTGGGCTTCTATTCATAATAAAAGGATCATTTTTCAATCAAGCCAGTAACTCAGTACTAATCTCATAACTGAAAGTTTCAGATTCCTGCCTGAACTACCCAACGCCACCCTGCTGTTTGCCTTCCCCTTTTTGTTGGCATGAGGAACACTTTCTATAGTAAAGGCTAGTGAAACCCTAAGAAAGATTCCCAGCCCAAATACTGCAAGTTTCTGTGAACAAAGAGGCTGTACAAACATGGTCCAGGACTCTTCAGGCTCAATTAATCATATCCCAGGCCAGGATAGGTAATATGACTCAAGAGACCTTGAGAAAAACCTCTCTACCTGGATTCTCCTGTTTGCTAAAATGTTTATCAACTGCCTTCTCCCCTTGCCTTTCCATCATATAACACAGTATCTTCAATGTAGTTTAAAAATAAAGTTTATGCTCTGCATGTGCAAGAGAGAGTTGAAGCACACATCTTTTTATGACAAAGGAAAGTCATCCAGTGGAAAACATGCTAATGCTGAACTAATGTTGACATGAGCCAAAAAAAAAAAAAAGAATTCATCATAAATTTGCTGGCATGTCTACCTCCACAGTCCCTGGAGTCCTGTCCATGTGGTCCTATGACACCAGAGAGTGACACACAGGAGATTAAAATGGGCAGTGGAACAATAAACAGAATGGACAGCGTCTATCTGATGCCCAGCACAAACTGGAAACATTGAATTACAGTAATGTGGCACTGGGCACTGCCCACGCTCTGCTCAACACTCCCACTGAGGATTGATGAAAGCAGCTCTCCCCAAGGGGTGATCTGGCAGATGATCAAAAGTGAACAATGAAGTCCATGGTGGGAGAATATAAACATGGCAAAGGGGCCCAGGCTGTGGCTGGCCTTCCATGCTGGAAACATGAGATCCAATTTGCAGGCAGCTCCCTTGATGTCCTTGCCATCCCCCTGGGAAGGGATGTGAAGGATTCTCTACCTTTGTAGGTTTCCATGGTCAGGTTTTGCTAGTGGGGAGCTACAGGGGTGGATTCTGTGAGAAGCTGCCAGAAGTTTCTTCCATGTCCAGCAGAGGCAATCTAGGGCAGCTCCAAGGTGGATGTGCCACCAGCCAAGGCTGGGCCATTTAGAAATAGAAATAACGCCTCTGTGACTACAGATTTAAGAATTTTGAAAAAAGGTAATTGCACACACACTTGCAGCCAGAGAAGAGTGGGGTGAGAATACATGAGATGAACAGCTCTGAAGACACCAAGGTCCGTGGAGAAGGAGGGGCAGGAAGTGCTCCAGGTGCTGGAGCTGAGATTGCCCTGCAGGCCGTGGTTCAGCCCACCATGATGGAGCTGTGCCCCTGCAGCCCGTGGAAGTCCATGGGGACGCAGAGATCCACCTGCATCCTGTGGAGGAGCCCCACACTATAGCAAGTGGATGCCTGAGAGGAGACTGTGACCCCATGGGCTGGGGCAGGGACCTGCAGATCCATGGAAAGAAGAGCCCACTCTGGAGCAGTTTTCTGGTAGGACTTTTGACCCCATGGGGAGCAGGCTGTGCTTGAAGGACCCCATGAAAAAGTGACCCTTACTGGAGCAGTTTGTGGAGGACTGTAGCCCACTGCATGGACTCACCTTGAAGCAGTTCATGGAGACCTATCTCTCATGGGAGAAGCCCACAGTGGAGCAGAGGAACAACTCCTTTCTCTGAGCAATAGGAGAAACAACTGTAATGAACTGAACATAAACCCCATTCCCTCTCTCCCTATGCTGCTGGGGCTGAGAAGAAGGGAAGTGCAGGAAGAAGGTGTTTTTAAGGTCTTATTTTACTTCTCACTATCCTGCTCTGATATTGTTAGTAATAAATTCAATTAATATCTCCAATTCGAGCCTGTTTTGCCTCTGACTGTATTTGGTGAGTGGTCTCTCTGTGTCCTTATTTCCACTCACAAGCCCTTTGTTATATTTTCTCTCTCCAGTCCAGCTGCAGAGGGGAGTGATAGAGAGGCTTTAGTCTTTGGTCTGGCATCCAGCCAGGGTCAACTCACTACACCCTTCCACGTGTCTGCCTAGAAAAGGATGTTCTAGGCCATGCCAAAAATACCAGCATGGCGTGTTTCCACACCACTGGCTGGATGGCTTGATTGCTGCTCTGACTGTTCTGACAGGGTGAAAAAAAGAGGCTGAGAAAAAAAAATGTCAGTTACATTTTATCTGGAGAATCATTTGACAAAAGTTTGATGGAACAGTGTGAAGCTTTCCCTGGTACTGGACTAGGAGATGCACTGAACTGGAAGGAGGCCAAAGGGCAGAAATCAGAAGGGCTGTAAAAGATTCAAGTGGAAATACCTTTCAGCAAGAGACCTTTCATAGTTTCTACCCATTCTTCTTCTTGAGTGTTTAAAGTACCTTCCCAGAGACTAGGGTTAATTATTGTCTCACCCTTAATGTTGGACATGTCATTCCATAAACTTTTTTAAGCTTATGTTAAGAAAGACAACACTTCCAAACAGTGAGAAATTAACCTTCATTTTTTGCATTTCTGTTTAGCCTGGCTCTGACAGTAAGAACTGCATCCACAAAACAAGCTTTAGAGCATCCTAGCAAGCACTGATGTCTCCTCAGACAATCAGAGATGTTCAGCTCCCTATTCTATTGGCTTCTGCCTCCCACTCTGCTCTAATACCCCCAAAAACATCATTGTTTGGCAGAAGAGGAGTGATGCCAAGGCTGACAGAGTCAAAGACTCCTGCCCCAGTGTGGGCCAGGTGTCGCCACAAGTGGGAGAGATCCAGGGCACAGCACATGGGACATGAGTGTGTTATCCTTGAGAGGATTTTGCAAGGACCAGAGAATCCAGAGTCTCACAGCTGGAGCAGTCACAGCATCTCTCTGCCAGGAAACTAAACATGCTTCAAATGATGCATCAAAAAAACCTCTGGAAAATGTTCAGTTTTTTAACCAAGTCCATTCACTCCTCAGAATTGAAGAAATGCCAAACATTTTTCAGGATTTTAGTCCTTTAGGAAGGGGCTCACACCTTATGTTGAATTAGGACTAAAGACTTACACCTGAGATGTGCTTTTCTCAAGACAAGACTTGGATAATCTACTGGACAAATTGTACATTTACATCCAGAAGGTAGTTTTAAGGGTTTTGGCCAAATTTTGGACATAAACAGGTTAACAAGAATATAGCAAAAAGATGCTGCAAAAGTCAGAGATGTGTCCTTGAATGCCTTATTCTCTCCTGCCTTTAATTTTTTTTGCCTTTTTCTCCTGCTAAGAGACGTAAACCAGAGTGTTAAAGGGGAAGATTTCAAAGTCTGTAAGTGTTATTAGATGAGGAGCCACAACATATCATATGGAAACTGCAATTGAAGAGGAAAAGATTGCTATCATTAAAGACCCTGGTCTTGCCAAAAGCAAATGTAGATGAATGCAGACTGACAAGCCCTGAAACAAAGAACCAAACTGGCAGACTATCAGCTAAAAGAAAGATTCTGCAGCATGAAAAGAGATTGAAGTTATTACAGAAAAATCCTTTAAAGCCTTTAGCCAAGTATCCCATTGTAGTAAAGAAAGTAAACAAGAAGTTAGGTAGTATTGCTAAAGGAATATAAATCAAGGCTGTTGATATCACTATAATGACACAGTAGCTAAACTTACAGAGGAAATACATAGCACACTTTCAGTGTACATGCACTAGAGGAAAATACAACCTCCTTTTTGACAGGTTGAGCAAAAGAGCTTCAAAATACTAGCCGCAAATGCAAGGTTTGAATCGAGCTAGTAGTCAGAGGAGGTATCTGTGACCCTTCCATCAATCAATCTGATTTTTTTAAATGAAGGATTATTTCAATCATTATGAATAGTTTTAATTTAAATCCAGGAGATGCACACCTTACCACCACCATCACAGAGTGATTGCACAGAAATCTGATATTGAGAATAACCAAGAACTTTGTGTGAGTCTATAACTACTTCTGTCAGACAGACTGGCTACAAGTGAGTTTTCCCTTCCACAAAATGGTATCTTTTGTAACAATTGCTGTCCCTCTTGATATTTTTCTCCATCATTTGCCAACAAGTATTGAAAAATAAGGAAGGGATGCTTTCTTTCTCTTCAGCTACAATGTGCTTTCCACCCTTATCTAATAAGGGCAACCAGAAAGTCTCTGAAATTGCTGGATTTTCTCTTCTTGCCTTTGTTAGACTCCCTACAGGTCACTAATTAATTATTACCAGAACTGCAAATGACTGGGATATATCTCTTAAAAATAATATTGCTGATATGCAAGTTACCCGGTTGCCTAATTTACTGGAAACAGCAATAGAACCTCATTCTTATAGGTCAGAGTCCCTTTCCCCCTACCCCTGGCAATGACCTGAGTGAGATGGTACTGAAAAACAGTGGGGTCTTGACCATGCCCACATGGCTTCAGGCTCCCTCGTAGCTACTTCAAAAAATTAACCCTGTCCTTAGCCAAAATCAGGACACTAACTTAATTTAGAAGGGGAAAAGAAAGATTTGTCCAAGAGGCTTTTTTTAAATTGTGTTTTGTTTGTGGTCTTTTGGCAATACAATGAAAATAACTGTATTCCTAAAAGTCTTTCCACAGAACTGAATAATAACATTTATGACAAGTGAGACCACTTACTATATTAGCTGTTATTTTTATTAAAATTTAATTGTTTATATTTCTTATCAGAGATGAAGTTAAATTTTTTTTAAAGTCAATCCAAAAGTCATTCATTTAAAGAAATTTAAGCAAATAAAGAGCTACAGGCTTTGATCAAGCACTCCTCCCCAAATACAATCTACCTCTGATACCATCAGTAGAAGAAAATCTCTGATAGTGGATTCCCTCACTGAAAAAGAAACTTCTTCACCAGTTTCCAAATGCTCATACAAGAAAACTGTAACAGAACACACACAGCAGCTAATTTCAGAAGTTGGCAAAACACAGAAGAAAAAAAAAAGAATCTAGATTTCATTTTTCCTCTCAAATGTTTTTAAACAGTATCATGAAGATAACTGCAACAAAAAGGAAAATTAAATCCAGGGAAAAAGAAGCAGCATTCAATGGAAGACTGTACAAGAAAGAAACTCTGAGTTTGATATAAAATAGGAAATAATAATGACGACAGTTTAAAAGCCCAGTAGCTTTCATGTTCTTTTAAAATATTTATGATTTTTAATATGAAATACATTTCTCTGCTAAAGGTCTGCTAAACATTGCATGATGCAACATTTCTGTTTTGGACTTTGCTGTCTGCAGGCCATCTTACTCTGAGTTTGATATAAAATTTCTTCTGCCAGGCCTTCCAGTGGGATAAGAGCTGGAGCAGTGTATACCTGCTGGGAACCCAGTCATTTAAATCACTGTTTACTCTGCTTGTAACACATGAGGTGATTTTGCATGCCTGGGCATCCTGGAGGCCCTTGTGCAGAGCAGCCCTGGCTGTCAAGCAGGGCAAGCCTGCAGTGCCCCATCAGCAGAGCTGGCGTGACACACACAGTGCCAGGGGCTTGGTGCTGCCCTGGTGGCAGATGCTCGCTGCACAGAGCATCTTCAAGGCAGCACCATATGCCAGAAAGGCAGACAGACCAACTGCCTGCTGCGGATGGCTGCTCCCCAGCCTGCTGCCAGGCACCACAACAGCCAGGCTTTGGCTTGGCATACGCTGTAAACACGCTACACCTTCAAGTCTAATAAGAACAGAGAGTCAGGGAGAAGGAAGCACCAGGAGCTGCACCTTATCCATGCACCACTGAATTCTGTGCTTGTGTCTCCCTGAAGATTAGTGTGAACTGCTAGGGACTGGGCAGGACTCTGGGGAAGCTCAGCATGACTGAAAAATATGCACTTCACTGCCACTTTTCTCTATAGAAAGCTACTTCTAAATACATGAACTAATATGAACTCTGGGGCAGGTACCTTATTTTGTTGTGGATTCATACAATTCCCAAGAAAATAGGGTTGTGATCTAAGACTGCAGCAGTGTAGCACTGCCACAGCAACAACATGAGAACAGTGTAAATGTCAGTCACAGCACTGAGATCCTGCAATACATCTGCCTGTGATTCAAACGGGAAATCAGCAGAATCCCAAACAAAGCCTGCCGTGAAAAAGCAATTTAAACTCCAAATCAGCGGAAGTATAAAATACCTTCTCTCAAAAATTTTAAGAAAACAAAGCTGTAAGGAAGTGTAAAAGCCATTCTAAAAAAACCACAAAATGTTTCTCTGTTTTTATGTCGAGTTTTCAAATGAAAGCAGCAGCCTGCTTTACTGTGTTCAGAGCTGCTTCCCTATCCTGAGTTAAATTAATAATACCTTTCACACAACAGCAAGATAAAAGAGCTCATGCAGACTTTCTTGGTACTTCACAGAACAAGGCATCCTAAGAACACAAACAATTAGCAGCTGCTAATTCTTGTTATCTTTCTATTTAAGAAATAAGATGCATAATAACTTGGCTAAGTGATTGGATACATCTCACATTACTTCCTCCCTGGATTTTTAAGAAGTAGAGGTGTAAGCACATGAGTATCACTGCCTCACTCAGGCTAAAAATTGTGTCTCCTCATGTTCCTGATCATACAGGTATTTTCCTTTTCAATATTTCCTGAAAACACACTCTTTGTCGAGTAGATATATGCATAATGAAAATCAAATCCTTAGTGGAGACAAGAGTAAAATATCATGGAAAAAAACTATGAAAGCAACTGAAGCCATTCCCCAGTTTCCAGTGTTCTGTCAGCATACTCCTTGAGCTTACTCACAAGGACTTTCATTGTTCAAAGAAGCCTACAAGCTATAGGGTGGAAAAGGAATCCTAAATTCTAGTTTAATTAACTGCTAAACCATATTCCTGGGGCCATCTGCCCTTCACTCAGAAGCCACCACTGGTACCCTCCCACATGACTAACAGCCATTAAAAGTCCTCTTGCCTTCAGCATCCCCTGGCACAAAGCAAATACTTAATCTCATATAACAATACCATCTAGTGGTAAAATACATTCATTACACTGGGAATCTCATATTTTCCTGCAGCACCCCGGAACAGACACAAGAGCAGAAAACGTCTCTGTACACAAATAACTCTGCCCAGCACCTAAACAAATTAATAATTACTCATTTAATCTAAACATATTCTTAGCTTTAAGCACATCACTCTCTGTAGAGCAGATGAGCTTGTACTCCTCCAAAGGATATTAATTTATCAATAAACCATCACCTAAGGAGCAAAGACACCAAACCAGGCCAGGAGTCATTGCAAGGCACAGCACTACCTGTTACAAGTGTGCTGGAACAACACATGTGTGTCCACAGCTCCTCTATGTCATGTAACAATACAAGAAATAGAAATTTCTCCTGCTCTGAGCAGAGTAAATAGAGGAAAAAAAAGTGCTTGCTCCTTTCTACATAAAGACAAATTGTATTCAGCTGTCATCCTGAGCCAGCTTCCCCTGTATGACTCCACTTATCCATGATAGCAAAAAGAGAGTGAAAACTGAACATAAAGGCAAATTGTTACATGCACTTGCAAAATCTTTAGTAGAATGTCAATGGTTTGAGACAGCAGGAAAAAAGATGGAGTGAATCAGCAAGGCAGAAAGATGACTAATGGGAAACAGCAACAACTTGTTTTGCAAAACAATAAATACTAGTTATATTGATGCTGTAGAACTAGAAAGCTATTTGACTTAAAACAAAATTATTCAAAGACAGAATCCTGTACTAATGCAGTGGGAAAATTTGCTCTACTTCAGTGGGCTTTGGGGGAACATTAGCACATTGTAAACAGCATATTAACAAAGACTGCATATTTGTGAAGGGCAAATTTAGTCAATATTCAACCTGTAGGAATAATTTAGCTCATAAAGCAGTGTCATGCACAAGTCTGGCTTGTTATCAGCTTGACTTCTTGAATGTTTCATTCTCAAGAAAAAACAAAAGCCCAAAAGCCAAAGCACCCTCATATCCAGCAAAAAAACCAAACATTAAACTTGCACTCTGTCAACTTACATAGAGATTCATTCATGGAAACCTACAAAGTTCTGCTTATACTGAAACAGAAGATATTACAAAAATCACTTTATTGTTTGAAATATGTTCTTATAAAATTAAGTCAGATGCTTTCATGAAATGCGATGGTCTAGAAATCTTCTGCAGCCTTTAGCTGCAGCTATTTTCCTGCAATAAACTCATCCAAGAATCCTGAAAACTATTTAAATGCTTGTCCCCTGAATTATCTAAGTCAGCAAGACTAATAATGTAACAATCACCCCATGAAAAAGTGATGCTCTTCAGAACCTCCTTTAAGCAGCCTTTCACTTAATGAAAAGATCAGCAGAAAAAGCAGATTTCCAAACATGAAACATTTATTAGCCAGCAATAACAACTTCCTATTAAAACTAGCATGAGCAGTGTATCCAAAGGTTATTCAGAATGTTATTAAGAGTTAAGATGTTAAGTTAACAAGAGAATATAGTGACAACTTCAAATAACAAATGATGGCTAATACTGTGTTTTAAGAGGCTGAACAGAAATGTCATTGGGATCATGCCATTTCTCTCCAATGTATATTACTGCCACCCTCAAATATACAATTACATTATCACAAGCTTCAATTAATTACTTTAAATGTTAGTTATCAGCTCTAATACATTTTGGATTTTTTAATCTTTTCATAAAGTTCTTCTTATGGACAACTAAAATTAATTTGAAATTCATTTTTTACAGAATCAATATTTGGTTGGTACCTGTAATTTATCAAGACTGTTTACACAGGATAAACATTAGTTTCACTGCTAAATTTGAGGCAGGAATTGATGCATTCTATTCTCCAAGGTTTCAAAAATGGAGTGAATTAGGATCTCAAGCTAGGATACTCACTGGAACAAGATTCCTGAAGCAGCACACCTGCTCTGCTCAGTCCACCTGCACTCTGCTTGTCATACCAAAAATCCATACCCAGGTCTCTACAGAATTTCAGCCTGTCAGTAATGACTACGGACTAACATAATTTCATTCAATGAAATAAAAATCTAAAAGCAGTGCTTCAGAACTAAACTATACAATGGATTGAAATTCCTTTCCATTTTTCACTTTCATAGAAAAGTTACATTTATGAATTATTTGCTATTCCTTGCTGTTACTTGCATTTAAATTAGTCACTTATGAAGTAAATTTCTTTACATAGAACATCAGACTCATAATTGTTATAATCATATTATTAAAAAAACTTTTTGCATTTGTAGAAGCACTAATAGTAGCATTCATGGAAAGCAATTTTCCATCATTTCCACTTTCATGATTCTTAAGACAAAAATTTCAGGGGGTTGATCATCAAACAGCATAAAAAGCAAATATTGAATAGGAAAATATTAATCTCTTCAGAGATTGATTACAGAATTATAAATAAAATTTCATTTAATTCCTTAATATCTTCCTGTCTTAAAAACTGACAAATTAACTTCCTAGCATGTTTTAGTAGTTCAAGAGATAAGATTGAAAATTTTCATTACACAGTTGCCAAGGTTCCCTGATGTGTGCTGAAAGGGCAGCATGGCAGGACACAAGCAGTTAAGTTCACTGAAGGTGTCAGGAAGAACTCTGTGCTAGAGGTGGCCCTGTGTGTGAGCCAGGCAGGGCAATGCCTGCCAGCATCTGCTGGTCACTGACAGGGCAGAGCTACCTGGGGTGGGATAGTGGGTGGCAGCCATGGCTGTACTGACTATGCCATAGTGGAGTGCAAGATTCTGGCAAGTAAGAAATAGAAAACTGTCACTGTGATATTTTATGAAAAATCCCTTTGCCAGGATTTCTTCTCCTGGCAAGATGAGAAGCCTCAGCTTCTCCGTGTTTTGCTCCTCTGGAATGTCATTTGGAGAATTGTTTACCCAGCATGTGANAACTGCAGAGTTCTAGCCTGGGACCTGTCCTGCTCAATGTGTTTGTCACTAGCTCAGAGGAGACAGTGGAGTCCACACTCCTCTTGTTTGCAGATTAACACCTAAGAGAGAGGGGCCAGTTGATATGCTAGAAGGCAGAGCTGTCTTCCAGAGAGGTAAGGCAGGCTAGAGAAATGTGTTGAAAAGAATTGGGAGCAATTCAGAGAGGAGAAAAACCAAGTGCTGCCCTGCAAAAGGAAGCACCCCCCGCTGCAGCCTGGGATGGGGAGGGATAAACTGGGAAGAAGTTCTGCAGAAACTGCCTTGGTGGGCAGCTGAGCATGGGCCAGATCTGTGCACTAGCCAGAGGCTAGGAGCCTCCTGGGCTGTATTAGTAGCAGATCAAGAGATGAACTCATCCTCCCTTAATCCCCCACTCAGCACTCACTAGACTTCATCTAACTGTGCCCAATAGTAGAAAGTCATGAACAAACTTGAGGGAGTTCAGCTCGGAGCCCCCCACGATGCTTGAGGCTGAAGCACTTTCCCTACAATGAGAGACACAGAGAGCCAGGGCTCCAGGTTAACCTAAAAAAACTTGGGGGATATTTAACAGCAGCCTGCCAATGCCCACAGGGTGGTTAACAAGAAGATGGAGCCAAGATCTTCATGGGATGAAGACAAAACACAATGGATGTAACGTGAAAAAAAAGGTTCAGAAAGGATTTAAGGATAAAAAATTTCACCCTTAAAGGTAGTCAGGCAGGGGAGCAGGTTGCTCAGAGGGACTGTGCAGCACTTCCTCTTGGATGTTTTCAAGACAATATTAGATAGAGCTCTGTACAATTCAGTCTGACTTCAGATCTGACCGCATTTTGAGCAGAAGTGGACTTTGAGGTCCCTTCTCCTGAATTGTCCTGTAATCTTATGGTCCTAAGACTAAGTGATAACCCATCTCTTTCTTATCTTTCTATAGGATGCAGCATACATGCTGGTAAATTAACTAGAAGCAAATAACTTCCATTAGTTTGAAAGCAGAGTGATGTCTCTCCATGTTAAAAATAGAATTAATAAATACAAATAAGGCTTTACTGCCAATGTTCAAATATTTCCATTTTAGCAATTTATGCATTGCCAAATATTCCTTATGAAATTTTGCTGCTGTTTTGAAAACAATCTTGCAGATAATGGATTATTCTCTTTTCAGCTCTACAGTAATAATAACCCTCAAAACCATCTGGATATTTCAGAGTTTGAGGATTCATTGACCACAAAGAAACTGATGCCCTTTTCTGCTGACATTAGTTATTTTCTCAGCTAAGAGAAGAGGAAGAATACGCATGGAAATTTGCACTGCCAAGGTGCACATCTGTTCCGCTCCAAGATCAGACCAAAACTACACTTTAATTATTTACATAAAGATTAGTCACCAGAGATTTTACTTCATTAATCATCTTGAGCTTTTCCTTATTATGACATTTATTGGCAACAAAAAATTTCAAGAATTCTTGGAACACATGTTAGCATTATATGCCCCACTACACATCTTATATATGAGCAATTAAGAAACTGCTTCTACATAAACTGCAGTAAGCTTTATGGCAATCTTCACTAATTCCTGGAGAAAAAAAAATTCATTCTTCCTGGAAACCTCCAATCTTATTCTCACTCTCTGGAGCACTCTGACATTTTAACACAGGCCACAATCACCATCACAAACACAACCTGGAAATAAATTTAACCAAGTAAGTGTTATAACGTTCAACTCAATATTACAGCATACTTGCTCTGTTACCTTTGAAATCTTGTGTCTAAGTCTATAGACTAAAGGTAGTTTTCTCTGTGTAACATTTATCCCCATAACAAATGCAAATAATAAAATTATGTTTGGACATAAAATACGTAAGTACAAACATAATCCAACTTGAAGTACTTTTAAGTGAATCATACAGGATTACAGTTCAAACCTCATCTTTTTCGATTTCCCTCATCATGGTACACTGTTTAAATGTGAGGTCCTCTCACATTCCTGAACAGATTATACGTACAAGAGAGCTGTTGATGCTTCAAATCAAGTACATAGGACTGCTCTAATGCTGCCATCAAGAGGTCCCATATGAGAAAGTGATTATTTATAGTATTTCTCTTAGTCTTTCTTAAGTTGCTAGCATGGGCCATTAACCCAATCATAGGATCTGAGACATCTACTTCAAGTCTCTTTTTGCTGAAATTCTCACCTAATCCTTGTCCTTAGTGAAAGAGTATCCAATGTCTCTCCCTTGTTCTACCCTGTGCCCTTGAAGCATCCCTGTAACACTCATTTCAGCAGTTCAGAGCACAAGATAGACACTGCCGTGAAGATGAAGAGGGAATGAGGTCAGCGTCTTTTTATGGGTTGCAGAAATCAAATGAAAATACCAGTGGCTCTGTTAAGGCCACTAAATATGAATTTCCATGTCCCATTAGAAGAAGATGGCCTGCTGTATTCCATCCTGTACAAAACATCCACAGAATACCTGAAATAAAGCTTACAAATTGCTACATGTGACAAACCTTTTCTTTTTACAGAATTAAAATAAACACTTGCTAAGTAGCAAGTGTAAAAAAACATAAGCAAAACCAAAGTAAAACAAAACAAACTAAAACAAAAACAAGCCCTAGACACCTGGTGCAATACCAAGTTCTAACTTGGTTATTTCAGAAAAATCTGAAATACAAAGCTGCCACCATAACTTCTATTGTCTGCTTGCAACTTGTACATCTTACAAGGATACAAAGAGATGTTTCAATTGGGTGTATTTTTAAAACTTCAACCACAAAGGTCAAAAAATACAGAGTTTATTTTATTATTTAATACAAAGTTAGGTTGATTCTAAAATAGAATTACAGAAAAACACTGAATTCACAGTTATAGTGTTCGGAGTTGTTCTGCAGAAGTTTGATTATTTGGTTCAGATTTCCTCTTACTTGATCAAAAGAAAAATGAAACACAGAGCATGTGTTGTTCTCCTAGAGAGAGAAGTGATCTTTATGGAAGAGTGTCACAAACCTGACACAAAAAATCCTCTTCAAACCTTAAGACATTCTCAGCAGAACCCTTTAATGGAAAGATTTGATTTTGAAGACTAACAAGGATAAGGTACAGATCATCTGCAGGATGTCTCAAAGGACCTAAGGTGGATGCTCTGCACTGCACATCCTTTGGATGTGTCTGATGGTCCTTACTGACATAGGAAAAGCCATGGGAGGACTGTGACAGCTGCCCAGAGCAAAAGAATAGTATTAAAAATTTTTAAGACATTTGGATTTCTGAAGTAGTCAGTAACAGTTCATTGTCTGCTGCACTGACATACTCTCTCATTGTGGTTCTGAGTAACTTCAATGCACCGCTGAAGTTTTGTTCTGTTGCCATCTTATTTCAAAAGTCCCATACCTGCTCGGCGATTTCTCATGGTCAGCTCTTCACAGCACTGACTCTTCTTCTCAGCACAGACTTTCTTCACAGCACAACAAACTCCAACTCTCTCCTCACCCAGCTAACCCACTCTTTTATAGCACTTGTCTCCTTATTGGACACAGCTGTGGCCTGTTAAGGGCAGGTCTGTTCCTAATCTTTGGTGATTAGTGCAGCTGCAACTCCTCAGGGGTGAGACTACCTTTGCACTCTCTATTTTCTTATCCCTCCACATTGTTCCTCTCAAGGAGCATTTTAGAAGCACAACATATTTAGAGGTGTTTCAGCATACAGGAGCTTAGATCTGCCATAGCCTCCTTTGTGGAAAGCTCACTCAGACCTGGCTTTATCATTACACAGTGCCTAAGAAACATGAGCAGCTTTTTTGGGAACCAGGCACAGAACCAAATCACAAAACCACTAAAGTTATTAAATGTTATTAAGATTATATTTCAGAATAAAGATTTGTTTTCCTCATCTGCTTAGCTACCCTCTATCTCTCCTTTTCCTAGTTTAGCTGAAATTAAAATGGGGTTTCTTGTCCAAGATAAGAGCTGCTCATGGTGGGGAGGAAAAGAACCAAGACTCTCCTTCTACAGCCTTGCAGGCCTCAGCACTGCTTAATTCTTTTGTGCTTGGACATGATACTACATGTGAGGATTATTTAAGGAGAATTTACCATCCGGAGAAATACTAAATGCACAAACTGCTTATTTCATTCACAGCTATTCTTTGGCTATGGATACCACACAAAGACTGCTCACAGTATTATTAGAAACCTTAAAATTTTGAGTGAGATGGTTCAACATAGCAGTGCATATTTTCTGCCTGCTTTTGGTGCTTCAGGGTGCTCTGAGGGACACTGTCACCCAGGTTCTTGTTCCTCTGAACCTACAATAAACAAACACTAGCAGAAGCATGTACATCACATCAGCTTGGGCTTCCTGAGTCTGCACACAAGCTGTAACCATGACTCAGTGACAGGGACAATCTCACTGCTCCCTCTGAAGTGTCACACAGGCACAGCCTGTAATACTTTCACAAGCTAATCCAGAAAAAGGGTGTAGAAACAACACCAAAGGTGTGCAAAATGAGAGTCTTAGCACAGAGGAAAGCAAGCAAAAGGCAGGAAGACTCGCAAGATGCAGAGTGGCAATACATACAAATGAATTTAGGGACAAATTCTTTATTCTCCCCACGAACTTCACGAGTCCCCCTGACACTACAGAAAACTGTGGAGGCTGGCCTCAGCCTGTACTCCATCTGACAGATCATCAAATAAATACAGAATCTTGCCTTTTCCTCTCCATGAATTTGCCATGCCAGATCAAAGAAGTGGGAATTAGGGACCAGTGCAGTACTGATGCAGCTGGCAGAATTGTTTATTTGAGAGGCTAAATTCAACCTTCGCTTGGTCGAATAACTTAATTGTGCTTACTGGGAGTCTGCTTTTTAAAAGGTTCAATTCTTCCTGCTGCCAAGAATCAGAGTTTGCTTTCAGCATGAAATTATCTCAGGGGAAGGCTTTTCTGAGCCAAACCAGTCCAAGAGTATTCTTAATTGCTTTCCACGCTCTTGTGAAACATGAGATTATGCAGCAAATCCACATTCTA